>CABFOW010005681.1:0-39758 GCA_902141385.1 Timema californicum
TACGTCATTTAAACGTCAGATCTGTAGTAAATTTATAACGTCATTAATAATTCATACTGTCATATTGCATTAACTCCACCTCATCACTTAATATGATAAGGTGACGTCACTATAAACATCTCTAGCATAGCTTCAATTAATTATCTTATGACGTCACGGCCGTACACACTCCTGCGTGACGTCTGCGCCGAAATCACACGAGTCGTCACCGTCGTCATTTCTTCCGAACAAAGACGTCCTAATACTACTGAGGTCTCAACTGTTGGCTAGCACTTTAATAAAATAGAATTGAAATGGAATTGAAAATAATTATTATCATCATTATCACTATTATTATTATTATTAGATTATTTTCATGATGTAAATGTTACAACAGGTTATTTTCAACTCAACTTTTGTTACTAGTACATTCAGTTTTGCCATCGTGTTCCTTTTTGGGCAAACACGATCATAAGGTTTTTATATTTTCTTTAAAACGTATTGTTATATAACTGTGCACAGTGGTTAGAATATTCACTAAGCTTTGTATTAAATATTGAAAAGCAATTAAATAATATATATTATAAATAGGTATCTGATACAGAAAATTTAATTTTCATTACTCTGTATTGAAGGTCTAAGTATAGCTTATGGCTTTCCCGTCACCTTGCATAGCCTAATATAATGTATTTACTTTACAAACACAAGGTTATGTGCATTAAAAATTATGCACAAAATCATGACTTTATGTTATATTTACTCTCTATTTTTTTATATCAGTCAAACTTATGTCGAATAGGCTTACCAACGTTTTAGAACGTTTTAGCTCAAAGTTTACACCTCTTACCTTTTGTTTTGCTTAAACGCCGTGAACACTACATTAATATGATTTTGAAAACCCAGTATAAATGGCTCTATATTCATTTAATATAGTTTTCCTTACATTTTTTGTTTTCATTTCTGGACGAGTAATTAGTGGCGCCAATCATAGATTATGATAATCTAAACGTCTGTAAAAGAATAAAACATCACATTTTGGTCTTCATTTTAGGTGTAATCCTGTTGATGCGCCAACTTATTATGTTCGAAACGTTTAACATTATATCTAATAGGCAAATAATATTAAAACTTGTTCATTTAAGTACTATTCACATTTACTGTAATTTATTTATATCATTTTATTAGGCCAATCATTATACGTTAAAAATGAGTTTAAAAAATCGTGCAAGCAAGAGAATTTATAGACATACTTCCCCCAGCCATCTGATTTAAATTCTATAAAATCTCCCCCCTTCACCTCCCCCCCAAAAAATGTGCTCAAGCCACCAGCTTGGAAAATGGCAGCCAATAATTAAATTTATGGTGATTTATTTGAAAACAATCCATTTTACCAAATAAATTTTCAATAAAAAATGTTAAGATTCAAATTTTATACAAATGTTTTGATTACTTATTTTTATTTGGGCAAACCTGGTGGCACAGAATGGCTTCAAACATTTGTCTCATACGGATAACAGGATGCACGTCGTCATCGTGGTCCTGGTATGTTTATAGACTGGTCGGTCCAAACCAAGATGCCTGAAAAGAGTAGCTCATGTGTGGTTGTTATAGCATTTGAAATAAATACAATTTCAAGTAATTTTACTGTGCTATTTATAGTAAAGTAATTTTATTCTGTAGTTCGTATATAAAATAACACTATGGAGGAAAATGTACTATAGTATTTGATGGATATCCGAACAAGCCCGCCATAAAAAAAAACTGTGAGCAGAAAAGAAGAACTTCTAATATCACTTCTGCTAACATAAAATTAAATGAGAACTCTTTCATAACAACAAGACAGGCAGATTATCGGGTGAACAGCAACAATAAGAGACAGCTCATAGTTATTCTATCAAGTAACTGCCAAGAATGAAACACAGAAATATATTAAGCTAAATCTGATGCAGATTGCCTCATGTTTCAAGAGTCATTCTATAGCAAGAGATGGATTAAATGTTGTTGCAGTAGGCCAGGATACTAATCTAATTGTTCTTCTTATTTCAAAGGCATCATTCTATCTCTGACAAAGTATTCGTCTTTCGTCCGGCTTCAAAGCCAAGCAAAGAGACTTTGTTTAACATTCTTCAACAAAAGGCTGTTTTGGGTGAGACCAGCGATGTTATTCTTTTTGAACACGCAGTATCGGGATGTGACACTACTTCGGGTCCTTACAATCAAGGTAAAGTGAAAGCTATTGCTATTCTTCAGAAAGATCCTGAACCTAGGTCAACTGTAAAAGTTTTCAATCTGCCCTCAGCCTCAAAAGAAGACATTACTAATGCAGGAGATAAATTTTTACTCCATCTGCTCGGTTACAAGAAGAGTGAAAACTTCGATGAACTGCAAGTAAATCGGGCCTTCATTCTTGCAGCAATTCCAGCAAACCGTGATGCGGCTCAACAACACTCTTACTGTATGTACTTACAAGTGGGTGACCTGGTGGTCTAGGGGTAAGGTGTTAGACTTCTGTGCTGGCAGCTGGGGTTCAATCCCAGGTCCTGGCACAGATTTATCTGATTACCAAACCCTTCCTTCACCTCTGACAAGACATCTTGTGAATGTGGGGAATGCCAGGCCTCCACCGTGGTTCGGATTCCACGTTAAACTGTAGGTCCTTCATTTCATCTCACAATCACCCTACCATTACACATTAGCGTAAGTGCGTATAACCCGAACGGGTAGTAAGACGCGGTGCTAATAATAATAATAATAATAATAATAATAATAATAATAATAAACTTACAAGTGCAACACTGGAACGGAAATATGCTGATCTCTGGAGCCAACATTATGTGGGTGGACTAACACAAATTAAGTGCTGGTTCTAGGTATTTCCTCCAAACATCATGCACCACCTGAATTATTAAAACTAGTGTCCTCTGCTTGCAAAATAGAATGCTCTAATAACCACTATTAATGAGTAAAAGTACAACTGCGATGTTAGCCAATGTGTGACACGTGTCAGGGATTGTCTTGTGAAAACAGTAAATACGTTTTTGATGAGGATGTTGAAGCTTACATTGATGAAACTATTTAAACAATAATTTGCCAATAAATGTCTTACGTTAAACCTGTGGGAAAAGATAATGATGATCACCTGTCATGCATACCTGCTTCACCAGTGTGCTTCACCTTAATTTTAATTTTGTTCGATCGAATTTTAATTTTAGTTTATTTTATATTAGTAAATAACTTGTTATAATACTCAAAATTTTATTCTCTACAACTTTTACAACTATTCTCGAGGTCCTTACAGACTATAAAAACAACTTTCAGTTCAAGAGGTACGCTACTAAAAATCACTGATAACATATTTTTTCTCAAAATGAGAGTCATCATGGTTTTTAATCGACCTCCTCATATATTCTAGAAAATTCGAAAAGGACTAAAATGTAATTTTCCTATAAGTTCTACATTTCAATTTCAAAATGAATATGCTGAGCACAAAACCAAATTTGGTATACTACTCTGCCTACTCAGCGTCCGAGATTCCTAGTTCAGCGGACATAAAATAAAAAGAAAACCTACTAATTTTATATGAATTCTATAAAAACTAACTTCAAATTTGATTAAACCAACTTTTGTGTCACCAACTTGTATTATCTAAACATACATTCTGACAATGAACTATACATTTAATTTTATTATAGAGAATCAAGTATTTCTGAACAAACAATGGTGAGAAAATTCGTAGGTAGAATCATATAGGTTAAATGTGTAAATAAAATTTTGAAAATACAATTAAATAAGATGGCAGGCAGATAGTCACGGAGTCAATAATTATTATTGTTACGTGTATGTGAAAATAAAAACGCCAAGCCAACTATACCAGCTGCACTTTGTGGTTGAGAGCCGGGAAACAGCATCCTGGAAGTTGTGGTCAAGTGATGATGGTGCCAACACCACTATTTCAGGATGTACACTGATAGCACATTCGTACACTCACCACCAAACTAATTTTTCCCTTCACTATCACCATGAAGGGTTCATCATTAGTTATCCAAATATTTCCCAAAATATATCCTTTCTGGCGAGTAATTTAATCGTGCACCTTATGACAAATAGTTATCACACTACACAATTATTTTAAAATTTTAAAGTATGACATGACATCTCATTAAGATAGGTAAGCTTTCTAAATATTAAGAATAATTTTTTATTTCAATAAAATGAGATCTCAAAATTTGTTTGAATAATATTACAGTACTCATTTACATCATCAAATGGAGAATGACCTAGAATATTTGAAGAGATTGGGGCTATAATGTTATATGCCACAACTATGATAGCGGTAATATTTTAATTTTATTTCTTAAGGTATTTAACGCGCACTTTCTGAACCGACTATTTATAACAAGTGGAATCGAAACACTTTGACGATTGGTAAATTGAAAACTACGTAACACTAATCAAAAAGTAAATATTCCCTAGCTAAATAAAAGCAATCTATATAAAACACTTTTTCACTTTTTGAAGATAATATCACTCAGGTGAGCTCCACCGGACGTAAGGAAAACCTCTTCAGCACGTTGTCCATCCCTTTCCTCAGCATAGATTGTCTAATTGTTTCCGCCCCGTCCTGTATCAACAAACGAGAATTTTATATGAACGAGAACGAAAGGGCCTACCAATTTTGCCTGTAAAGGTATTTTCACATACCTTCGAGGGTTCATTTACGTGCTACAATCGACGTGGAACAGACGGCCTTACTTCCAAAGAAGGGTGTGCTACGGATTCTTATCGCTAGAGAAAATCCGTCGATCCCAGCTGGGTTTGAACCCACGAACATCGGGTTCTAAGGTAAGCACTTTACCCCAAGACCACTGAAGTTGACTACAACAGTTACAGTGAAATGTATACCTACTTCAGTGGCCACATGGTCTAATACGTTACTATCGCAATAAGCCTGACTGCCGATGACAGGGAGATCGGAGTTTGAATACCGGTCGGGTGTATTAGGGGTAGTTTTTCCTAGATGGTATTTCACTTTTACCCCCACACAAATGCGAGTACATTTCTTCTAAATTTCAACCTTCCTCATCCATAGCTCACTAGCGTAATTAGTACACATTCGTATAACCTGAACCGGTAGTAAGACGTGGTGCTAAAAAAAAATATTTAATATTTATTATTTGTGTTTTAGGCCAATCTACAGTCGCAAACGCTTGTCAGACGCTCACTCTAAAGTGCACTCGCAAGACATCTGTGTTTGTTTTCTGCAGGATATAGACAATAAATAGTACGAGTGCGAGTCCGACAAGCGTGTGTGACTGGTTGTAAACTGGGCACTAGTAGGAATTAATTGTTAACTTTATTGGAACGTAAAGATTTTAGGATATAACGTATTAAAAATCGTAAATGGCCAAGTAAAGTAGGAAGTTACTGAACCATTTTCAGATTATATTAAAAATTTACCAAGGAAATAGCAATTCCTAGATTATCAACTTACCTTGATACAAGTAGACTAAGGGAAACCAAGTACACATTTATATCATATCGCTAAAAAAAATAGATCTCCAGTCGGGATACTAAAAAACGTTCTCATACATTTACTCTGAACATACGAAGGCTTTATCTAGTTTGCTTTGATTAACTCACATGTCATACTCAGGGGTGGACTGGCAGATTACAAGCGGCCCGGAATTACAAAATAATATGATGGCCCTTAGGGGTTAGCTAACATATATTAATATCTACCACTGAGGCTAGAGTTCAGTGGTGAGTTGTGACACCGCCCTTAGTCTTCCCAAAGAATAAGGCTGATGCACAACAAAACAAAACATAAAATATAGAACAATAATTACAGAGGAGCCGATAGGATAATAACAAAAGCAAATAGGCCGAACTCAGGTCTATTAATTTTCTGTTTCCCTGAACTCACACTTCAACTACTATTTAGTAATATAGATATGAATATATGCTATGGGAACCAGTGAAGGATATAACATATCGATATAAAGAAATATGTCAGAAAATAACATTTTATTTTATTGATATTGAATAAGTATTGAAAAATAGTAAAAATTTGGTATAAATATAAATATGTAATATGAATCTTACGACAAAAACGATAGTTGCGGGCACTGCCAGTAACCCTAAAATTGGTTAACATTCAATGTAATGGAATATTATAAACGATTACTCCCAACAAGTAGTAAAGGCTATAATCAAAATCGGTATGTTACTCATATTTCCTCCATGACAATATAAAAATTTCATGCCGTATGAGCTATATCTCTTTCTCATGACAATACACTATTTTCCTGCCACGCAGGCTATAGATTACTAACATTCCTTTTTAAAAACTTTCACGCCAGATAGACTATAAGTTACTACTACAGTAGCCCCATGGCTTCTTTGGTGCTGACTGACAGCTCACGGCTGACTTCTGACAGTTAAAATTTAGGTACATACCTAAATTTTGATTGTAAAAAGTGACAACTGCTAAACACATGTTTTTGAAGATCATCTGGTTCCGTGTAGGGATACGTAGTTTGGTCTGGTAACATTTTAAAGCTGTCAATTGTCAGCTGTGAACTGTCAGTCACCACCAAAGAAGCCATGGGGCTACTGTATTTATCTATCGTGATAATACAAGAGTTTCCTGCGACGCAGGCTATAGGTTACTGACATTTCCTTCACAACAATGCAAAACCTATATGTTACTAATATTCCTTTGACAACAATGTACAACTTTCATACCAGATTGGCAACAAGTTACTAATATTTATTTGACAACAATGTACAACTTTCATGCCAGGTAGGCAACAAGTAACTAATATTTCATTGACAACAATGAAAAACTTTAATGCCACGTAGGCAACAAGTTACTAATATTTCTTTGACAACAAGATTTTCTTGCCGCTCAACCCATAGATAACTAACATTTCTCTCACAACAAGGTAAACTTCACATGCCGTATGGGCTATAAGTTTCTAATCTTTCAAAACTGTGACTTGTAAATAGACAATTGTGACATCATGCAAACCCTGATGGGGTTTCATGTCGAAGACAACTAAATTGAAGATAAACATTATTTACCACGACATATCCTAAAGAATAAAGTATCCCTACATAAATATCTTTCAAGTTGTAAAGTTTTATGAAATTTAAATATTAATTCGCCAAACAGAATTTCTATATACATTTGCCGAAAAGGAATTTTGTACCTTCTAAAACCATCCTGGACACCTACGTGCGTCCGAGGACAAGATCCTGACAAGAGTGTCCGTCCATTTTGGACTACACCATTATATACACTTATTCTAGCTCTGAAAGGGGGAAGAGGGGTAAACAGAACAACGGTAAACACAAAACAAATGAAGAGAGGGAGGGGATAACTAGACGACGGTGGAATATCGGAGGAGCTAGTAGAATATTCTAGACTAGACTTTTCAACACAACATCACATTCTTGCGCCTGCGCGCCACATTCTTCTCAACACGCCTCGTGATAATGCACTGTTCAGTCTTGCACGATATTTACTCGTTTAGTCGGTCCATCGGTCGAATTCATAGTGGAATGTTGTTGTTTTTTGTGCCGGGAGAACATTAGTGAGTTGAAGCAGCTGAATGGGGCCAAGGTGAGTTTACTTGCTTTACTTCTAATAGTGTCCAGTCTTGCTTTTTTATTCGTGCACTTTCGTAGCTTATTTCCAATAAACGCTACAAGGTAATCCCAAGGTAATTCCAACCACATTGTCGATGATCAGTTTCTACTTTCTACTGGCATGAGCAAAAATACTTCTAAATGCTTAGATAATAGTTGGGTACCATGATTGATTTAGTTAAATTTGCCTAAGCCCCCACCCCATGATTTTATTTTAGAGGGCTGGGACTATCTTAAGTCCCTCCGATATTTCCCATGCATATTAAAAATGCCTCTATAAAACTATTTTAAATTGTTGTTGAACTATCAGACCTTGCCCATGGTGCGCAATTTAAAAATAAAATTAAACTAGCCTGAAAGGGCCAGGAATGCACCCCTTCTTCCTCTCACCTTCCCTAAGAGTTTGTTTCTGTTATATATGTTAGTGATAACTGAGGTCACAATATAACCGCGAATATAATATAGGCAAATGGGGCCGCGGCAGTTGGCCTAAAGTCATTTGGCCTAAAAATTAATTTCACCAAAGTCATTTGATCTAAAGTCGTTTGGCCTAAAGTCATTTAGCCTGAAAATTAACTCCCCAAAAGTAATTTGGCCTAAAATGTAAATTTAAAGCCTTCGGGTAGTAAAACGTACTGTTAGTTGCTTCAACTGGATATAGATAGCACAATTGATGCGAGATAGTTACAATATTTCTAAAAAACAATGACATATCTTCTACATACAGCTTTACCCTAACAAACCTATAATCTTAATTCT
Organism: Timema californicum; assembly: GCA_902141385.1. Classification (NCBI taxonomy): domain Eukaryota; kingdom Metazoa; phylum Arthropoda; class Insecta; order Phasmatodea; family Timematidae; genus Timema; species Timema californicum. The sequence continues at coordinate 8,389 of CABFOW010005681.1, forward strand.
TCAAACAAAAATATTAAATCATTAGTTCACAAAGTACTATACCACTTTCTTTGTATATAAATTTTCGATATTATTTCTTTGTTAGTATATCTCATTGTCATAAAGTTAATAGGAATGAAGATATTAGCTAATAACTATAAAAATACACAATTTTCCCTTCCTCTCATTTATTAATTTAAAATATTTTTCCTTGCATGACTATTAAGGTGCAAATCGCCATACTTGGGTGCAAAACGGTGCAAATCAAAACTTTTAAATTTTCACTAAAAACATTATTTTAATATTTTATTATTATTAATATTAATTCTATTAGCACCGCGTCTTACTACCTATTCGGGCTATACGCACTTGCGCTAATGTATACTGGTAGGGTAATTGTGAGATGAAATAGATGACCTACAGCTTAACGTGGGATCCGAACCCCGATGGAGGACTGGCATTCCCCACATTCACAAGTTGTGATTTATACACGTCTTGTCATAGGTGAAGGAATGGTTTGGCAATCAGATAAATCCGCGCCGGAACCGAGGCTTGAACCCATACCCCCAGCACAGAAGTCCGACGCCTTACCCCTAGACCACCAGGTCACCTACCATTTTAATATTAGGGGGCTACTCTTAGCTTGCCCTCCGCCACCAAACAAAAACACTCGTAGTCTCTGGGTATAGTATGTAAAACTTAGTACTTGGTGCAAAATGATGCTAAACAGGTGGAAAAAAATGGCATATTTACATTCTTAATTTGAGGGTGTGGGGCTGGAGGGAGGGTCCAATGACTTTTTTTGTGTGTGTGTTAAATTTTTTTTTTTTTTTGCTAATCTATTAGGGTGCAAAACGCCATACTTTGGTGAAAAACAGTTCAAAACAGAACTTTTATTTTGGCATTAAAAAGACCCAGTTAGAGAGTGGAGGAGGCTACGCTTAATTTGCCCCCCTCACCTTTTTCCCATTTTTAATTTTTTTTTCTTGCAAAACTATTCAGGTGCAAAACGCCATACTTGGGTGCAAAACGGTGCAAAGTAGGACTTTTAAGATGACATGATAAAATCCAACATGTTGATAGTGGGGGTTGGCGGGGAGGCAAATTAAGTGATCTCAACTCAGCCATCATGTGGGGTTATCTTCAACAAACGATCCAACACAACTTGTTGGCTCTGACCGGCTCTACCAACACCAAAATGTTGGCTAACATTTCCAACAAGTTGGGAATGCGTTTATATTGTAACACAACTTGTTGGGATTGTGTTGGTCAACATGGTGTGTTACAATATAAACGAGGCTTTTAGGACGGCCGGTCAGTTGTGTTGGAAACAAACAGTACGCCACCAGACCTGTTTTGCCACCCAATATACTGATATGAATGCTATGATTAGTGTAGAAGAAAGTGAGGTGCAAAGGTTATCTTGTGTGATAAATCTATCACAGGAACCTACTGACAGGCGTGTACATACATACATACATACACACATACATACATACATACATACATACATACATACATACATACATACATACATACATACATACATACATACATACATACATACATACATACATACATACACATACACACATACACACATACACACATACATATATAAACAATACAATACAATTCAATTCAATACACACTAACAATACATACAATACATTACACACATACAATACATACATACATTCATACGCCCCTCGAATGCAGAATATTCGAATATTCGTGTACCTCCCACACTACAGGAACAATCACACGATACACGACCGTTCGTTAGCATTAGCGAATAGTGTGGGACCGACTTAAGCTATTTTTCAAACTCACGTTTCACTCTTATACTAGATAAAACAAAAATTGTTATTATTCTTACTATTATACAGAGATTCCTGTTATTAATATTATTACATACATTTCGTTACCTCAAATTAAATAAGATTTTATTTGTACTATCATCCAGACTTGTTTATTATAAAGTATTTATGACTTTATTGTTCTGCAATAACTACTTCATTTGACCGATGTACTTTGCATTTAACACAAAGCAATAAATCTTATTGATTACTTGTGAAAATAGTACTTAGTTTATCTCGAATTTTACTTTCTAATTAATTCGGGATTTTTGTTCTTTTCCATTGAAACTAGTGGGTCGTTGCAGCAATCGCTGCAGATTATCGCAATAAAATGTATTTAAGATTTTTTTAAACGTTATATTTAATGAATTTATACTGCAAGTAAGGCCGTAGACGGTGGGGTTAGGGGTTCAAATCCCCCGCGAAATTTTATGAACTAAATATATATGGCTTTAGTTATGGTTCAAACAATATCAAAATTAAGATATAAATAAAAATTTGGGGGCTGTGTTACTATAAAAGCATTTCAGAGAGCATCTAGAACTGTTTAGCATATATAATTTTTTTTAGCTTCCAGCAATTGGGGGATGTGCCCACCAAACCCCCCCTGAAATTATTAGCTGGCTACGGCCTTGATTGCAAGGTCCACTAGTCAAAGGCAATCAACTTTCCATAGATTTTTAGGTTTCAGTGTTGAAAAACATATATTTTCCCCCTTCACGCCACCATAAGAATTTTAAAACGACCCTTTTACAAATGATAGTTCGCGTGTCAAAATCAGTTAGGCAGTTTTCCAGTAGTTTTAATTACTGAAAAAAGGATGATCAAATTAGATTTAGATCATAGGGCATAGGTAAATATTTAAAAAACAAAGAAAAGGAAGAAGAAAATAACAATGTAAACAACTTATACATTTTTTAAACCTAATATCTTTGATACAAACAATTACCGTAATATTTATAATAACTGTTGCACCATAAAATAGTGGGTTGATATTATCTGTAAAAAAGAGAAACATTTTATATACAGACATATAAAACCGTGCGCACAATTAAGGGTTTCTATGGTGATGTAAACAAAGAATGAAAAGCTGAAATTGCTGGGAAAATCGTGTTTTCGTTGAAAATTACTAATTTTGCCGACATCCTTGACACATACCTAATCTTTAAAATGAGAGGTCGTTTATCAAAATATGTTCAGCCAGTTCCCCGTTATTTTTATAACCGGAAACTTGCTTATCAAATTATATTAAATATATGATGGAGAGAGGGAGAAAATATGATAATGAAAATGAGAGTGTGAGTTTGTGATTGTGTAAGTGTGTGAGTGTGAGGTGTGAAAGAGTGAGTGTAAGAGACTGAGAATGAGCAAGTGAGAGAGATTGAGTGAGTGTGAACGAGTGATAGTGAGAGAGTATGTGTATGTGTTAAAGATAACTGGGAGAAGTGGGAAAGAAAGAGTGTGTGAGAGAGTTTGAGAGAAAGAGAGTGTGTGAGAGAGAAATTGAGATAGTGTGTGTGAAATAAAGTGAGAGAGTGTACGTTAGAGAGAGAGAGAGAGAGTATATGACAGAGAGTGTGTGATAAAGTGTGTGAGGGAGTGTGTGTGAGAAGGAAATATTGTTTGAGATATATCGTGTAAGTTAAATTTTGAGAGAGAGACTGTTAGAGGTATTTTGTGAAAGAGAGCGAAAATATGAGAACGTGTGAAAGAGACTTTGAGAGAGAAAATTAGAGCAAGAGAAAGTTTTAGAGATATATAACTTTTAGAGAAGAAAGTTTGAGAGAGAGTTAGAGAAAAATATTGAGAGCGAGAGTTTCCTAGAAAGAGAAATTGAAAGAGAGTTTGTGAGAGAGTATGAGACATAGAGAGATAGATTGGGTGAAGGAAAGTTCGAGAGAGATTGTTTGAGATAGAGCGAATTTGAGGGAAAGAGTAATTTTGAGATAGTTTGAGACAGATAGAAAGAATTTGAAACAGAGAAAAAGACAGAGTGAGTATTTGAGGTAGAGGGTGTTTGAGAGATGGAGAGAGAGGGAGAATTTAAGAGCGTGTAAGATAATTCTTAGAGATACGCAGAGTTAGAGAGAGAGAGAGTTTGGGAGAGAGTAAAAGTTTAAGAGAGTTTAAGAGCAAGTGGGGTAAATATAATGTCTGAAAGATTGTTTAATAGTGTGTGTGAGTGGAAAGATTGTGAGAAATAGGGAGAAAGTCTGAGAGATAATGATAGAAGATGTGTGGGAAAGTGTTGTAATAGAGAGTGTGTGGGTGTGTGTATGGAAGAGAGAGAGAGAGAGAGAGAGAGAGAGAAAAGAGATAAAGAGAGAGAAAGTGTCAGAGAGAAATAGAATGTGAAAAGATAGATGGAACATACAAAACGTTACTTTGAAATATCATCCCCTTTAAATTAAGCACTATGATGGAAACATAACTGAATTTAATGTATTTGTATTGTGTTATAATTTGATAAAATGAATAACAAAACACATTATTTGAAAAAAATGAACGGTAAAACCCATGTTTAGATAAATACATGGCTATTTTCGGGATTATCAAATTATATATTATAAGCCCTAATGACCTCGATGTGTCGATGGGCCTCTAAACCATAATAATAATAATAATAATAATAATAATAATATATTATATATGCTCCTGAATCCACGGATTTTCAAAGATTTTCATTTCAATAATTTGAATCTAAATATTTTGTAATTATTCGAGATATGTTTTAATTGTTTCAGTCTTATTTCCAATTGGTTGACTTGTTTAGTTTCTTATATTTTAAGAGGCCCCAATTGGTTGAATTTTTTTTATGTTTTGAGGGACACAAAGAAAAACTACGTCTTCTTTGGTTTCCTTTCTTTGCATATCTATAGGATATAGTATATCACGCATGGACGTGCCTGAGTTTACAATTTTGGAATACAACTTTAATTTCAACTGGGGGGTGTAACAAAGTTCATTTAACCTTTGTTTGATATTATATTATTAGTAAAATTGATTTTGTTGGTAAGCCTGATTTATTTTGTTGTAACGAGGGCATTTACCACTCCTAGCAGACAATTAAGAATAAATTTACTTTAGACAGTTTGTTAAAATTCAATATTCCTTTCCATATTTCTTGTAATAACTATATGTAAGCTCTTCACGGTCCATATCCCTATTTTTTAACATCCTTTAAATTTATAACATTTATAAAACCTCAAACTGAACACATACTTACCTGGAGGATTAATTACAATCTCATATTTCAAGTGAAGAGGAAGCCCGCAAGTTGCAGACGACAGGATAAAATACCTGGGCCGGTCCTCATTGCGCTTGCGTGGACAGAGAAGAAGTGAAGCCAACGCGCATGCCCGGCACCCCGATTTGAGGATGACCACCCCGCAGGCCCCTCTCCGTACCATAACGACAAAATCCTTTCGTAAGGGGGGGAGGGCGGGGGGAAGTGATCATAATGGCTATATGGTTTGGGTCGATGTCCACCGCCCAACTTTTAAATTGTATGTTTCATAGTAAATGCTGACTCTTCGACCCTAAGTATCATTCTGTATTCTCAACTGCATCAAACCCATTTTATTTCTGTCGTCTTTCCTGTTCCTGATTGAATGCCTTTCTTACATTATTTTTATTATTATTATTATTATTATTTTGCACCGCGTCTTACTACCCGTTCGGGTTATACGCTTTAAGTACTAATTACGCAAATGGATAAGGAATTGGGAAGGTTGAATTAGAGGAAGTGAACCCGCGTTTTCGTGGAGGGGGAGTGAAAAACCATTTAGGAAAAACCACTCACAGTTCACCCGACCGAGATTCGAACCTCGATCTCCCCGTCCTCAGCGGTTGAGCTCAACACGACTAGCGAGTTAGCCAACTACGCCACCGAGGCGGGTGCCTTTTCTTACAAATTTTCCTTATATCACTCACCTGTTTTTTTCAAATATTTTATCTTATGCTAGCGGAGGGCCTTATCAAAGCCCGCTAAAATGATACCAGGAAGTGGAAAAGGCGCGAGAAGAAAGGTCTGGCGCGTTAAGTTGCTAAGGAAGATAGTGGTTTGGATTTGTGGTCCATAACAACAAATGAGTTTTAAATGGCAATTTTCAATGTACCGATGATAATTTGCGGCCAAGGAGAAGAAGGGATGGCAAGTCTTCGTGATGAAACTTTCGCGGCCTTCCGGGACGGCTACCTCGTGATTTACGGTGCTTACCAAAAAACCAGGACTGCTGAGTACTCCTAGATTCTTCCCGCTACACTTAAACTAGTGAATAACTCTACTTGGACTGGATCAGTGGTCGCGAGTTCTGGACCGTGCAAGGCTCCAGTTTTTTATTCTTTTCTTTAATCGATTTTTTTTGCCTGATTATTATTTTTTTTCTCCAACAAAGTTAAGAAGACAATTTTTATTGGTTTTTATGTCCAATATACCTTATGTGAGTTAGTGTTATAACGTACCATGACGTCTGGAAGGTAAGGCACCAAGTTTTATTTTTCTCAATTAAAAGTTTAGATTTTAACTTGTAAAATGTTATTCCCGAGATTTTCTTTGTAATTTTTTATATATAATTATACTTATGCTCTCTCCCGGCATAGCTAGCGACCAAAAACCTCTTTCCCCTTACGCATTGGCAGCAGAGATTCTGTGGATCACTTTACTAGACACTAACCTGGACGGGCCGTGGAGATCCGAAGCATATGGCCGGTGAGTGTAGAAAGAGGAGGGAACTTCCAAAGTACCGCCTGATGAAAATAGTTCCTTGCCCAGTTTCAATCCCCCCAGAGGACACCCCGAGGATTTTTTTAAATTTTTCTTTTTTTCTTTTTTTTATTAGTCTCAATGCTTGGTTTATTTCATTAGAGAATTAATTATTACAGTGGCGCCCAACGCGGGGCTAGATATAATACTGGAAGGAACTATTTATTTTGACTGTACTTTGAAATTAGAAGTATTACAAAGACAAATAATATAAAGTGTTTTAAAAACATACCTGAGGGTCGACAATTTTATAGCGACTCAAAGCTCATTTTGGTGTTCACGTCTCTCAATTACAAATTGAAATGACCGATTGTGATTACTGGCGCCCTATTTATAGCCATCTCAAAGGGTTTGCCGACTGTAATGACACTAACTACTGTAATGTGTCTCTGCGCATGCGCAATACAGATCTGTCCATAAGACCATTTGTATATCCCGTTATTTCATTATTCGCCTCCTACCTAACGAAGTGGACGGAGGTGCCTGCTCCTCCTTACGGGGGGTACACTTTATCGTTGAATGATGGCGCACAAGTGGTGCAAACCTACCCTTCCTCCATGCAGATGAAGGTACATTTTTTCTTTCTATTCGTCATGGAAGATTATCAAAATTTATATGTTTAAGCGATGTTTTACTTTTAGCAAACATCTTTGAATACTTCAGCTCCTTGTGTTTTGAGTACTATAAATTAAACTGTCTACATTTTTTAAAGATGCCCAATGTTGAGTTGGAACTGGGTCGGCAACCCCGGATTCCCTATCACCGAAGTGTGACACCCTACCCCCCTAGACCACTAGATCACCTCGCGGTCACAAACTGTCCAACGAGTTTTTTCATTCACCATGGGTTTCCCACCCTCCCTCCGCGCAGCTGAAGGTACATTCAAGCGAGGAGGCCCTTGTCCTTTAACACCTAATATTATTTCAGCACTTATTCCACTCTTACATCGTACGACGGCCATCTCTGTTGATAGTTGATTATTTTAATAAGAGAGGCCGTTGAAAGCGCGATTTCGGACAATGGAATATTGTTTTATCCAAGAGAACACTTATTATTAATTGGTCAGAAATATTGTTCTCTGAAAAATTAACATTCATCTAATATTTTTATTACAGGCATAGGTAATTACGGGAAGGTCGGAGTTTGATTCCGTGACAAGTTACTCGGGAAAATTGAGATACATTCCCTCTGGTACCCCCCCTAGACCACCAGATCATCTCGCGGTCACAACCTATCCAACGAGTCTTTTTCATTCACCCTGGGTTTTCCACCCTCCCTCCACGCAGATGAAGGTACATTCAAGCTAGGAGGCCCTTGTCCTTTACACCTAATATGATTTCGGCACTTATTCACCCATGTTATATTTTTATTACAGGCATAGGTAATTACGGGAAGGTCGGGGTTTGATTCCACGACAAGTTACTCGGTTCTTTATGTTAATAACGTCCAGCTATATAAAAATCTTCAGCCTCGATATACCTGACAGGGACCAAAACCCGGTTTCCTCCCATCTTTAGCAGTCTAGTCTATTGTGAGAGTAGCGCCTTAAACCATGTAGTCAGTTGATAACTTCCAGCTATATAAAAAAACAGCCTCGGTACAACTGACAGGGATCAAAACCCGGTTTCCTCCCATCTTTAGCAGTCTAGTCTATTGTGAGAGTAGCGCCTTAAACCATGTGGTCAGTTAATAACTTCCAGCTATATAAAAATCCCCAGCCTCGATACATTTGACAGGGATAAAAACCTGGTTTCCTCCCATCTTTAGCAGTCTAATCTATTGCGTGAGTAGCGCCTTAAACTGTGTGGTCATTCTCAGGATTCGAACCCCTCATGCACAGGGTGTGTGTGTGTTATTTACAACTACACGTATACTTTATTAGAACCGATCAGGTAGTAAGACATGGTGCTAGATATTTGATTTTAAAAGGGGCAGTTGAGCGTTGAAAGCTGAACATGTCCTCTTTCATAGAACGTACTTGCGTGAGTGACTGTCAACGGTATTTTTCACGGAAGGGGGGGTGATGCGACTGTCTATTCCTGGCGATTCAAGGCAACGACTCCTTGATGTGTCGAGGTTAATGCCTGGCTCATCAGCCTCAGGAGTAACAACCTCGGCTCTGGGGGGTTAGGGGAAATTCCAGTGCCAGAACGTTGAAAAGTGAAAGGGAGGAGGAGGGGGTCTCAAGGCAGGTGAACCGATTACAACACTCTACCACCGCTCGCCATAGTGCGCGGTTCATACTGCTTGTTCCTGGAGAGAGCCTTGTGACAGAAGAGCCAATGTTCATTATACCCCAGGCAGCCATACCGTGATGTTCTAATAAACTACAGCGCCCTAAAACTTCAACACCTCTATCTTACCAATTAATTAATTAACAAACATTAGTAATTAATCATCAAGAACCAACACCACTGCTGTCTGTCAATACTCGTTCTAGCTCTCGACCTCTATAGAGAGAGGTTCTAATCGATGAATAAAAACTCCAACACCTCTATCCTACCAATTAATTAATTAACAATCATTAATAATTAATCACCAAGAACCAACATAGTCAGGGTTGGGTGTTGTAGGGGGAGGTCAGGAGGAGGGGGGAAGGAGGAGGGGAAAAGAGGCTATTTATAGCAGAGGAAAGTAGGTCAGCGGAATAACGGTAGGTCAAAATAACCTCTGAAAGTATGTCAAAGGTCAAGTTGGAATAGGTGGGCGTCCCCCCTACTAGGAAAAAACCTTATGAAAAAAAGCCTTTCGTATTTTATGGACAGCCCCTTATTGGTTTTATAAAAATACATTTTAAGTAAAGATTTTTAAAAATTATAATATTACTACAACCTTACCATAGTGAGTTATTTCGTGTCTCAAATACTTGCGGGGATAAGATTAATATTGAAATTTATGCTTATGTAAAGTTGCCTTAAAATTGTGTTCATGGGATGATTAGAAGGGCCATCTAGTTTAAAATGATTAACAAGGGCCAGATACGGCATTTAATTGAAATCGTTAGAGCGGATTTCAAGAATTTGTTTTCTCTCTTTTTTTACCTTTAGAAAGCTACTCTCAGTTTAGGGTAAGATAGCTAACTCTTAAAACTCCTTGGGGGAACCCTATAAAAACCCTAGATACTAAGTTTTAGCCTGACCAGTAAAATTGTTTCGGCTCTAGGCCTAGATATAGACACACAGGTAGACAGCATAGCAAGAAACACATCAGTTTTGAGAGGTTGACATTTATCAACATTTTGAGCTAGATTTTTTCACGATCACAATACTTCCTTCTTCAAGTGGTCTAGAGAAAGTAAAAAGTGTCTATTTACGTAATATGAGCACAAATCACTTTACATTTTAGTGGTGAAAACATATTTCTATACATTCTTAAAACTACTTTCAATGGCACTATGGAGTAAAATAATCACAATTTAAGAAGGAAAAAGTAGTTGATATTACATTGGCTACTTATGTAAGTTTTCGAGTTCATATTGCCATAATGTCCCATTATTTGAATACCGTATTTATTTTTAACTTATCATCTATAGTTATATAGTCTTATGAAGAATGTTTGGCTAGGTACAGTACATATTTGAGCTTTTAGAGACTAACGACTAAAGTGATTTATTTAAACATACTCCTATCTAAACCTAATATTCAAAGTAAAAAGTTTTTAACCTAAAGTTTAAGCCAAAAAGCTGGTTTTGTTTGTAACACAATCACAACTAATACAAATTATAAAGCCTTACATTATTTCAACGTTTCGAAATGGAACTGGCTACAAATCTTACTTTAGATACTGTGACGTAATTTGCCACCCTACCTTGTATTTCCCTATGTTTTCTATTTTTTGTGAACAATTTCCAATTTATTTTCGCCTGAAATTAACCACTTCGAAGTTAGTCCACACGCTGGTTGCCGGTATTATTTCCCAACTCCTTTGCATATTTGGTGATCCTCATGTGATGGTTTGAACCCCTTGTCACTATCGGTGGGAGTCTCAATTTGGGTGTGTCTGTTGGTGTGTCGTCGGTCATAGTCACTTCATTTCCGGCCCTTTTCAGGGCGTCAAATTTGTTGGAGGTGGTAATGGTTTTTTTGTGGCTTGTTTCATGTCGGCTCTGATTTTTCTTTTCCTGTTCAGTTTGGAGGCCAGTGTAAAAGTCCCTTGTTGGTCCGTGTCAGATTCCATCTCTGTGTCCTCGGTGGTCGATTGTTCTGAAGTCAATGATCCTGTTGTTGTTGATATACGTGTGGCGGCGGCCATTTTTCGCAGCCATGAAAAGGGCAGGCTAGTGGCCAGTGTGGATGGGCTAATGTGCCCCCTTTGTGCAGTGGTGGGGGGGATTGGTCTGTTGTCTGGTGTCCCGGAGGACAGACTCCAGCTGCGAGGTATTGCTTCGCAGCCGGTTCCGCTTTACGCCTTGCTATGGTTTGTTGACACCGTTAGGTTACCACCACAGCAAATAGCACCGGTACGTCTGTCCCGAGATTAGTACGTGCAATATGCGGGTTCCCCGGAGGGTGATTTTAGACGAATGCCTAAACAATTCGCTCAGTGGGGCACGTCCTTCCTCCTCGAAGTCTTGGCACCCACTCTCGAGTGCTCTTCCTTTTTCACTGCAAGTCTTTTATATGATTTTAGACAACTCACAGAACACGGAACGACATGACAACAGGTGGGAGGGGGAGGTAATAAGGAGAAACGAAAAAGGGGGAGGATCCACACGCGACTCCACGCTTCTCCTATCTTCTCGAACAATTATTCTCTTTGGAATTTTGGGACGGGAGTCATCTCTTCTCTTCTCAAGTTCTTTGCTTGAGCTCGCGCCTTGACGCTAAGATGGGGCCAGTTTAGTCACTCGTGGTGTGTTGTTGTGCTTAGACCGGTCGTGTCGTTCGTTGGATCTGTGGTTACAGCTTCGGTGAAAAGGGGTAAGTCGATGTTTTGGATGTTTAATGTATCTTCCCTTGTAGCTAATGCTACATGAAAAAAGTTCAAAATTCAAACTAATACAGAATTATTAACATGTAGTCGCCACATTTATATGCTAATTACTCAAAACGGATACGGGTACGAAACTTTTTATTTGTGGTACAAAATGGTACAAAACTAATTAAAAGATTTTGTATCAAAAACCGTTCAAAATTCAAAATAAAACAAACTTATTAAAATGGAGTGGCCACATGACTACCTGTTGGGACCCCTCGGAACCATTTAACCTTTGACCTCTGACCCCGATCAGGAGAGAACGTGTATTGTGATGATTATGTAATGCTGTGTAGCAATTGGGTTGTGTGAAGTCATAGTGGGTCATCGGGTTGTTTTATTGTTTCTTAGGATGTTGGTTTATTCTTGTCCATACTTGTTGGTACCTGTCTTGTTAGTTTTTTATGTGTGCGCATTGTTGTTTTATGAGTGCCTATTGGTTTTTTATGTGTGCCATTGGTTTTTTATGTGTGCCATTGGATGGTATGTCTGGGTAAGATTGGGGATGGCGTTGGACTTTATTTGTAGGAGATTTTTTATTTATTGGAGGGGGAAGCGAGCAGTCTATTGCGTCCAGCACTCCTCCCGCGACGTTCCATAAAATGTCGGCATTGCTACTGTGGGCGGGAAGGTGCAGCATAAACCTAGTCCGACGGCCGTTAAGCGTAGAGTGTGAGCAGCCGACAATGGCTCACTGCCTCGACACCACTTTCACTTCCCCTCACTCCACCATACCCCTCTTCGTGAGCTCAATCAGTCAAACCCCTCAAGGTAGGACACATCGGAAAGTGACGCTTTGATGTCGTAAATGGAATGGAGGATGCCGTTGAACCCTTAGCGAGAGTCAATAACGCTAAAATTGTTATAAATGTTTAAAGTGGATAGTAATGACCCTATGTAATAGTCATTAACCCATCCCACCACTTGACTTAATAGTGTCACATGAACTACCTTTGAAGGCCGTAGCTTAGATGGGGTTTCTAACGCTCATTCAGGGGCTGATTTTTTGCAAAAAAAAACTAGTTATTCAACTTGTTGTGTTTCAGCGTTGGCCATGCCCGGTAACATGGATTAGAACCTTAATAGCTTTGCTCGAATGAGTTGAAATTAAAATGTTGGTATAAGGAGATAGAATAATAAAATTAGTAGTTGTTAATCATTTGACAGGGATTTACCATCATTTGCGTTGGGCTGAAATGTGAAAATATGTATAGTGGAAATCTTCCTACCAAGATGTAAATTAAAACATACAGGTAATTTAATAATCAAATAGTCAAAGCTATTATTTATGCTTTTAGTGATGATTACTCCATCTAGATATCATATTTTGTAAATTGACACATAACTCCGGAATCGAACCCGTGACCTTTGGTTTAGTACGCCAATGCTCTTACAACCTAGCTATCCAGAAATTGTCCCGGACCAAGGGTCATTCTTCACTCATATTTTAAGGCAGAGTTTATAAGGCTTATGCCTTAATAGTCACTATTCAAAATAAAATTAATTTTTTTTTTTCAGTTTTCCCTTTTATTTTGGTCAAGTTGTTGAATGATGATACAATTATAACTAACTTAGAAATTTTATGTAAGAGACAAATAAGGCAAATACAAATAATAACATTTTGTGTATAGTTAAATGAACGATGTGGGAGGAGAAGCGGGGGAATCCATGTCATTGCGAGCCGTTTCTAATGTATGTTAGAATGGTCATATTTTCCTTCCTGGTAAGGATATGAAGCCCATACATAGGTTTTACATTTATTTTACGGTAGTGTGTGACCAGACAAAATTGTACCAGCATTTGCCTGGGTTTTAAATGTGAAATGCTACAAGCATTATTGTATTTAGAAAAATAATTAACCTTTGTCAAGCTATCAACTTGTACCCACATTTGCGTAGTTGGAAAAAATAAACATGACCGCAGACTCTAGTGTATGTTAGAACCTTGATACATCCTTCCTGTTAGAGATTTGAAGCCCTACATCAGTCACAGGCAGAGTTTGACATTTATTTTACGGTAGTGTGGGACCAGACGAAATGGGTACCATCAATTTCCTGGGTTTGGATGTTGAAGTGCTACAAGCATAATTGTATTTATAATAGTAATTAGCGTTTGTCGACATATAAACCCTAGTAGGGATTTGAACACCCTACCTCCTTACGTCACAGGGTGAGATGCGAACCTACATTTGCATGGTTGGAAAAATAAACACGACCGCAGAGGGTGGATAGCAGTCCTTCACGGCATATTGGGCCCCATAGCCACCAGTGGAGTAACACGTCCACGTTCGCCGGGCGCGTGAGCACAATTGACGAGTAACGGTAAATCAATGCTGTTGTACATCAATTGGGCAATCACCGGTGAGGAAACAATATTATTGACCTATAAGAAGCCTACACTTTTACATGCGGCACACCCCGTTGAAGCGACTATAAATAGATCTTGAAATCATTACATTTGGTCATTATAATTAATAATTGTGCTGAATAAACATCAAAATGAGTTTCGACGCACTGGAAAATTGGATAAATTCAGTTATGTTTTAAAGCATTTTGTATATTTTAATGGTAACTATTTTGCTAATTACGTCTTTAGTGTATTTTATCCATTGATAGAATATCAAGAATATAAACCCCTGGCGCCTGCAGTATTAATTCAACTGGCAGCGCTTGATAGCCCTGACCCTTTGGCGTTTTTTTAGCGAGGTTGTGGTGACCTGGCGGTCTAGGGGTAAGGTGTCAGTCTTCTGTGCTGGCGGTCGGGGTTCAATCCTCGGTCCCAGCACAGATTAATCTGATTACCAAACCCTTCCTTCACCTCTGACAAGAAATCTTGTGAATGTGGGGAATGCCAGGCCTCCACCGTGGTTCGGATTCCACGTTAAACTGTAGGTTCTCCATTTCATCTCACAATCCCCCTACCATTACACATTAGCGTAAGTGCGTATAACCCGAACGGGTAGTAAGACGCGGTGCTAATAATAATAATAATAATAATAATAATAGTAATAATAATTTAGCGAGGACGGAATTTGTCTGGTGGATAACAACTGGTCCATGGGTAATTGGCGTCCTGCTATAGATTTTAGAGTATTGGCAGTTTTTCCAACGATAGTAATTAGTATGTATTTATTTAATTTCAGATTAATGGGATCCATACGGGATAGACGACGGCCTCAAGGTGGACCCGAAGGTACAAACAGCGCCGCTCAGCAATTGGGGGCGGCTACACGCCGTAGCACCCACAGTGGTTTTTTCAGTTTGTGTGCTGGCGCTACTCCTTGAAAGCAGCGAGGTAGAGGTGGGCCCTGTACCAGACCAGCTTCTAGAAGTGGTCAGTGCTCTGCCCCGTGCAGCAGACTTCACCCCACCGGACCCCACCGCAGGACCCGGAAAGACTATCAGTGGTATGCCTGATATTTGGGGTGAATTGTACGTGGTAGATCGCCTAATATTTAAGTTTTCCAGTCTTTAATCACTAAAAATATCTCGTAAAGAACATATTTTAAATTTGTATAAAAGGTTCCGTCTACAAGTAACAA
Organism: Timema californicum; assembly: GCA_902141385.1. NCBI lineage: Eukaryota > Metazoa > Arthropoda > Insecta > Phasmatodea > Timematidae > Timema > Timema californicum. The sequence goes on from CABFOW010005681.1 coordinate 23,507, forward strand.
TACTATAGCCACTAGCTTAGAAATAGACAGCTTATTGAACAAGATTTTATTTGCGTCCTCTCCTCCCCAAACCACCATTGTTTAACTGGCATACCAAATCCTTTTGTCAGATGACCGTTTCAAGTTTAACCAAAAAGAATACTAGCTCTTATATTCATACAATAGAATGTTATTATTATTTTTTATTTTAGTAATTACAAACATTTAAATCCAAAAAAAGAGATAGAAAATTATAATCGTCGCTTTAGCCACTTATTAAATTCACGTTTGTAATGTGTTGAATTAAATTTTTATAAGATATTCAACCGCCACCTTTGCTCATTTAATAGCATATCTGTATACTAAACTAATGGTCACAGATTCGATTCCCGACATGGCTAAAAATGTTGTTTTGATAAATTAACAGCCAACGGACCGGATTGGTGGATGTCCTAGTCTTATGTTATACGCATTATATGAATAAAAAAGTGACCAAAGCTTTAGGCTGGAAAACAGTAACCGATCTAAATTAAATTATTATATTTAATGAAAAAATTATTTAATTCTAAAATAAAATAATTTCTAACAATAGAAAACTTAATTCTGACCATTAAAAATTACCACTCTAAATATAAAATTACTTTCTAACATCAATATCTATTTTTAACAATTTTTGTTACATGGTTTAAGATGTGTTTTACCAATACCTTATTAAAGCTAGATTTCTTGAATCATTATCGTGCTGGTGTTAAACCTGTTTACCTATCGAGATCGTAGTTAAAGTTTTGATATAACAGATAGTGTCGGCATCTAGAAAATGTCAATTTAGAGCCGAAAAAAAATTCTATCTAATGCGCAACTATATGGTCTATGATTTTAAAACGAGAATCAAGTAGATCTAATGTTTCCTTCGCATTTTTTCAATGTATTTTAAGTATAGAGATATTTCTTACAATCATTAAAATATACCAACATAGTAATTAACTAGATAAATTATATTGTTGATTCGGCAAGATATTAAAAAGGAGAGAAAAACCTATATATTTGCGCATGATAATTTGTTTGTTGATCCAAGTGTCCTCGGTTCGATTCACGGTATGGATAAATATCTAACATTGGTGAAATATAGGTTAACAATTCATAGTGATAAATTAACTGCCCTGGACTGTATTTTGTAACTGTCTTAGTGTTCAAGTGTATTGTATTACACACACACTTTGTGAATGTTCGTATCATTTATATTAAACAGTTAAAACAATTATATCTATGAAGACTTGTATTAACATATTATATTGATATCAAAAGTAGTACCATGAAAATTAAAAGTAATATATTACACGTAGATTTTAAAGACCAAAAACACGCGCAATTTTGCAGAAAACAAAATAAATAATTTAAACTTAATATGATTGGAACAATTATATTTAAAGTGTTTACTTTGAAGGTAGTTTGACACGTGTTTGGATTCAACATTTGTGTTTTAGTTCAAATGGATGTTGAAGATTTGAGGTATATCCTCCTGGGAAAAAGGCACAGTGCTTCGCCCACGAGCTCTTTCACCCCGCTGCAGCAGCACCACCTTCGAGCCAGGTAGACGGTGTTAAAACCCAAGCTGCGGCGAGTCAGATGGGAATCATGGTCCTCTCTCAACCCGTGGCAGTGGTGGGAACGTCATCAACACCACGGCCGGGAATTAGTGTCTTGGTAAATCAGGTTGGTGGAGGGTTGTCCCAAGGTTTCTCTCCTCGAATCGTCGAGGAGATAATTAAGCAATTAAAGTGGTTTTCTATGTCGGGTGTGAATTGATCATACAATTAGGGACGCCAAAGAGCGATTGTGACGATCAAATCTATCTCGAGGAGCAAATAAATGCTTTGCTAGGGTGTCGCCAGGATCACGGAGTTAGCGCGAAGAATCACGTAAGTCTGTTATTAGACAGCACAGACTCCTCGTCAAGACCTGTATCTGTGTCTGTGTCATTTAAACGAGCATATAAGCTTGACGCACAAGCCGTGCTCTCTAATGTATAGTAGCCCCATGGCTTCTTTGGGGCTGACTGCCAGCTCACAGCTGACTTCTGACAGTCAACATTTAGTTATATTCCCAAATTTTGACCGTCAGAAGTAACAACTACTAAACACATGTTTTTGCAGATCATATGGTTCGGCGTAGGGATACATAATTTGGTCTGGTAACTTTTAAAAGCTGTCAGTTAGCACCAAAGAAGCCATGGGGCTACTGTAGAACAAGTGTTACAAAGCAATGCTTTGGTCCTCATTTCGTCTCCCTTGTATGTCAAGTTTCCCCACTTTAAAGAGCCACCCGGCAGGAGTATTCATAAATGTGATAAACTCTCTCCTGCTAGCACATATAGCCGTAACAACAAAGGAATCATTACGGTTCAAAATTGTGACATACTTTGCTTTGCCCGTGTATTTATTGTCGTCAAAGCTATATGGGATAATAAAAGAGAGCCAGGATGCATGGACGTGAACACCTCTAAAAATCAAACTGAGGCGTCGTATTCAAAAACTCAAGGCATAGGAACTATGATGATATGCCCATGTGAATCTTTTGAAAGGTGGTGGAATCACTGAACTGAAACCATATCAAACTTAACTCTCCGAATACAAAATCACATTGTTCATGGAACGTCGGTAGAAACAAGTCCTATATTAGGGCCATGCTCATCCCGAACATTTATTTAAGGGCTACCTAGATTTGTATTTTCCCGACGATAAGCAAAACCATTTTGATGTCATTACATCCTTGACAGCAGCATTTAAGTGCGGGTACTTTTGCCGTGAGTGCCGTTTGCCTTTCAGCACAAAGAATGCTCACAAATGTGAATCCGCGTGCAATAAGTGCTACGCTAAAGCGGTTTGCAATTGAGGTCAATCTGTGGTCTGTAAAGACTATGGGCGCTGCTTCACAAACCAGACTTGTGATAAGCATACACGTCCCGGTGTTTGCAGAAGTCACATGTCGGTCTGTGATGTTAAAACTGTTTGTGAGGTCGGTGTGCTATTTTTCAGTTTGTAAAGATCAAATTATTCACACAGGTGTTATGAGACTTTTTGTAGAGTATGTGAGAAATATAGTCATTTTGGTATTTATGCTATGAAGAAAGCCCCATCCAAGCCGTCACTGGAATAAAGCAATTTCATTTTTGTATTCTATGACTTTGAATGCAAGGTGCGGCTAGAATGTACTTGCACGAACCTAACCTCTGTTTCGGGCAGACGTGTTGAAAAGCCTGCCTTCATATCGATGTAAATAACCATCATTGCACTGAATGTGGGGGTAAAAGGACTCGCATAATCATGGGTGATGCCACATTGGCCTAATTTTTCTGATTTTTAGAGAAAATTAAAACAACAATATTTAAGGATATCACTCGCCTAGCCCATAATTCCAATGACTATGGTGGAAATTTTATTTTAAAATACATTATAGAGGTAAAACAAAGGACTCCAGAGCTCATAATGAATGTAGGGAAAATCATGTCCATGCGTTATCGCCCGTTTCACTTTATTGACGCGCTGATTTTTCTACCGATGTCGTTGTCAAATATGCCCAAAACATTCGGCTTGGACGGGTCTTTGGCCAAGGGACATTTACCCATTTTTTCAATAAAACAGAAAACTAGGGGTATAGGCATCCCTTGCCGCCAAAGGAGGACTACAGCATCGGTGAGATATCAGTTGAGGGACAGGAGTACTTTGTGAACTGGTATTACGTGCTGGTAAAAAAAAAATATCTTTGATTTTAACCGCGATTTGGAACTGTCTTGTGTGAAAGATGTAGAGATCCTACGGAAGGCCTTCCTAAAGTTTAAAGACATGCTGTTGTACTGCGTATATGGCCACACGTGTTAGCCATATTAAATAGTGCGACTCTGGCTTAACTTGGTACGTCCTATGCTATACTACGAATATTGGCGCCTTGTTGTGGAGATATAGGTTACGTCTTGTATCCTAGCACTTTGTATTAGAGACCGAATGTTATGTCCCATGATTAGTGGTACTCGTGGTAGCATTGTTTGCAGCGTATTTTTCTTCCCATTTTTATCATTATTATACTTAAGATTGAGTTTGAAATTTATATGATTAATGATTCTTGTCAGAAATAAGTTTATTAGTGATTTATTCAATAATTTTAGACTTGCCACGTAGTTAGAAAAAGATCATGATTACTTTGCCAAATGTCACACTTTTGTAAAAATATTTATTTTTAACACACCCGCACCTACTTGAATTGTGTATATATTTATTGTTTAATATATTTAAACGCAGGATTACATTGAATTATTCCTATAATAAATGTTCATGTTCTTTTGTGAACGTGTTGCGCACCTAAAACTCACACATCTCAAAATACGTCCTATCAGACTGAAGGCTTGTATCAGAGAATACCAGAGCGGATACAAACTCCTGGAACCTCAGTCCAATAGAACATTAGAACAAACCCCTAGGAGGTTCCAGAACAGGAAGCAGCTTTGAAACACTCCCACGTATCAACCAACTATTAACCGACTGCATAAACAAACTGAAGCTAGTTACAATGGCTAGTGCCTTCTAATTTCAGGGCGTTAACTTAACAACAAAAAACAACTTGTACCTTAGCTATAATCTGGTGACTACTATAAATTAATAATATAGAATAAGTCGTATTTTAGGCATGAAATAATAGAATATTAAATTCAAATAGAAGAAAAATATGTTTAATATATAAAATTAAGAGGAGAATATTGTCAATACTTTCAAATATTCTTTAGGGTCAAATCAATATCACTACAATGCTAATGGAAATTCAAAGGTGGATACTTTCAAAGAGGCGTGTACGGTCGCAGGAACGGCCATGCTGATTTACCACCAAAGTCATCTTAAGGAGAATATCATTTGTATCATCCCTAACGTTGTCTACCGGTGTGCAGACCAACAGTCTCAAGTCGCAATACAATGGCTCTGCTGGGAGGCCCATCAACGCCGTGCATGCGGGTAACGGCCGTGAGGAATATATATTAGGGTGAAGTGTAGACGGCGTTGTTAAATATGGAAATACCACTACCGTCTTTCAGTTATGTGCTATTATTAGCATGGGTGTCCCCACTATTATCCTAATAGGATCACCCCTATCAAAAACAACCGTCACTTGACCATGGAGACGCTCTATGATGTGACCATGGCGTGCGTGGAAAAGATTAAGAATGCCGGCTACAAGGTCGTAGAGATGTGGGAGTGTATGTTTAATGCAATGAAACGCACAGACAAGGACTTGAAACAATCTGTACTTCAGCACAAGGTGTACAGCAAAGAGCCCCTCAGTCCCAAGGACTCATTCTTTGGCGGGCGTACAAATTGTATCAATCTCCTCCACGAAGCAGACCTTTCTAGTGGAGAGAAGATCAAGTACATGTACGTGTGTTCATTGTATCCTTACGTTGCAAGTACAAAAAATATCCTATAGGCCACCCAAAAATTCACTTGGAACCAAATTGTCCGTCTATAGATAAAGTAGAAGGCATAGCCAAAGTTACCGTGACGCCTCCGCTGGATTTATTCATGCCCGTATTGCCTGGACGGATGCACGACAAGTTAATGTTCATCTTGTGCAGGAAATGCGGGGAGGAGAAAAACCAAGGTGCATGCATGTCAGCACAACGACAAGAAATATCGATGGTTGACAGGCATCTGGGTGATTGACTAGATCCGGAAAGCCATTGAGAAAGGCTACACCGTTGAAGCAGTACACGAAGTGTGGCAGTAAAATGTATTTGTTTACGATCGTTCGGAATGTTTCACGGTTACATTGATACTTTTTTGAAAACTAAACAAGAATCCAGCGGATGGCCAGAGTGGTGTACCTCAGAAGATGAGAAGTTAGCTTATATTCAAAATTATGAGAAAAGGGAAGGGTTAAAACTCGATTTCGTTTCTGTTTGTAAAAACCCTAGTATACACACGCTAGTTAAACTCTTTTTAAATTAACTATGGGGAAAGTTTGGGAAAAGACCCGATTTATCCCACGTAGCCCTTGTCAACGACTATCAGGATATCCACAAGTACCTGACGGATCCTTACATCACCGTGTACAGTGTAATTGATGTTAATGATGAGATTATGTTAATCAATTACAAGGATGCGCGTGACGCGTTGCGCCCTAACCTTAACACGAGTGTGGTGGTGGAATGCTACACGACTGATATGGCTAGGTTGCATTTATACAGCATCCTTGAAAAATTGGGGGATCGCGTTTTGTATAATGATACAGATAGAGTTATATTCACGGAACGCCCCAGCGATTGGAGTCCATCAACCGGAGACTTTTTAGGTGACCTCACTGATGAACTCCAATATTACGGTCCTGGAATCTATATTAATACCTTTTTATCTGTTGTCCCCAAGAAGTACGCGTACCGAGTTTGAGTTGGTGGCGATACTGCTAAAACAAAAACGATGTGCACCATAAATTATGGCAACCGGAACGACGTTAATTTTGACGTTTTAAAAACGATGGTCACCAAACAGGCTGCGGAAAGATACATACATATACCGCACAAAATTTTGAGAAAAGGTCTTGCGACTGTATGTACCGTTTTGCAGAATAAAGTCAACCAGCCCGTTTACACCAAACGATGGATAACTAATGAATTTAATACTTTGCCGTTTGGGTATCAGAGTCCTTGTAAACGCGCTCGCCACGACTAAAAGGTGATAATTTAGACGGGTTGAATAATCATACTTTTCTCTTTCATTCTAGACAGTTCCACTAACATGGCATTTTTCAAATATTTGAGATTTTTTCATTATTTTTCTGCATGAAAACACACATATTTTTTATTGATTTATTTTATTCAACTGGGGTACTTTTTATATGTTTTATCCATCAATACAATCTTCACTTATCTGATTATTTCTAGTTAAATAGAATTAGTTGTTTATACATATATATATATTCTATAAAAAAATTTTGGGTTTTCTCCTTGTACTTATTTTAATTGAAACCGTCTGTCTGTGTATATATTCAACTAATACTCTTTGAACAGGAATTTGTAAATTAGCTTTGAAATTTACTACCAAGGCAACTATTCCCGCTACGACCTCAAGAAATTGGTTATTGTTTCCTCTACACCTAAATATGATAATATACTTCAAGATGTAAGACATATTCTATAACTATATTTTTTTGTAAATAAATATTCCAATATACTTTTCATGGTGTGAGCTATATTCTAAAATGTTTATTTGTGTAAATAAATTTTCCAAGTATATTTTTCGTGGAGCGAGCTATATTCTAAATCTAATTTGTGTAAATAAATATTCCAAGTATAGTTTTTATGGTGTGAGCTATATTTAAAAAAAAAAAATTCTAATACTCTTATTTGTGTTAATAAATATTCCAAGCATAATATTCATGGGGTGAGCTATACTTGTAAAAAAATTTCTAACACTTTAATTTTTGTAAATAAATATTCCGAGTACACATTCCATGGTGTGAGTTATATTTGTGAAATAATATTCTAAAACTTTTATTTTTATAAATAAATATTCGAAGTATACTTTTCAAATTGGGAGCTATATTTGTAAAATAAAATGTTAAAACTTTTGTTTGTGTAATTAATATTCCAAATATACTTTAAATGGTGTGAGCTATATTTGTAAAAAATATTCCAAATCTTTTATTTGTGTAAATAAATTTTCCAAGTATACATTTCATGGTGTGAGCTATAGTTGTAAAACCTTTATTTGTGCAAATAAATATTATAAAACTGTTATGTTTGTGTTTTAACGTATACATACAAACACCCGCTTTCCTATCTTATAAATATAAGTTTATTTAGGTTAGAAGCTCATTCTCAAACTTAATGGATAATTTGAAACATTCAGAATTAAACATTTGTTTTAAAAATAACTAAATCCTTTTACTTTCTCTTTGAGTAGCAATCTAACGTCATAAAAATTAAAATTTCTAAATTAAAAATGAATATGGTAATTGGTAATATTGCCACGTGTATATTGCTATCTCCTTCCTGTCTTTTATTGTACAAGGATTTCCAACCAACATATTCAAGAATTAAAAAAAAAATAAGATTTTCTTACTAGTTATTTTATTTACAAACAGCAAGTAATTAATAAATTTTATTAAAAACATTCCTAGAGTACAACAGAAACAACAGAATTTTTTTAAATGACATTCACCAATATTATGTAGGTCTTGTGAGCTGTACAAGTTGTTAAGCGGAGCTCATCTGGTATGGTTGGCTGAGGAGGCTGGAGTTCGAACACTGTTCTATTAAACTGAGGGTCTTTCCAATTCTACCTCCATACAAATGCGGGTACACTTACCCCTCATAAATACTTTCATTATTTCTACCCCATTAGCGTATTTAAATTGGTGTATGTTTAGTAATAATTACATTTATTAAATAAGTATATGTTCATGCTATCACAAGATATTGAAAAAATCATAATTACCAATTTTATTTACTAGATAGCACAGAATGAAAGTGATTAAGAAAAAATACAGGTGAATATAAGTTTGGCTTATCATAATAATTTAAATAGCGTTGTGCAAGTTAACATAAGTTGCGTCCTGCAGCGTAATAGGCTACTTTCTCCTTGAGTAATGAACTACCGTCACAATTTCTTAATAAAAATGAACGTCTCTCTTACTATGTATGCGTGTGAACTTGCCACCTTACCTTAAAACAAATTTAGTTAATTTATAAACGCTATCTAAACAGTGAAACTGTTGGCAATTATAATAATAACATACTGTTTTAGCCTTTATACTCCTTAATATATAAATATATATACTATACAATCAACTTTTTGTTTTGTTTACGATATATTAGCACACGTGTGTAAACAATAAAGCATAATATTCACAAGTCTGCGCTATTTGATATCTCATCCCGGCAAAGTTGTCACGTGTATATTGCTAGCTCTTCACTGTCTTTGAATATACAAGTATTTCCAAACAGAATGTTCTAGGGATTTTTAAAAATAATAACATTTTATTACTAGTTTTTTATTTACAATAAGCAATTAATTGAAAACATCCATAGCGTGAAACCACAACAACAACATAGAGGTTTTTTTTGACAAGCAGCAATATTATTATTATTATTATTATTATTTATGTCTTGTGACCACTACAGATAATTAAGTTGAGAATTTAGAGTGCAACATGAGTTATATAATTGTGATAGCAAGAAATATATAATCACTTTTCTACCTAATCAAAAATATAAGGAGAGAATATAATCTCTTCTACCATCTAGAAAATGATTAGGAGTCACCTCCAAAATAGTTCAGGACACACTGAGAGGTGCTATAACGCCTATTGGTAATGTCTCCAAAGTGATAACACAACGTTATAACTTTTGTTTTTCTCAAGTTCGTTTTAGCACTTGACACGATTGTATCCCTCTTTTTCGATCTGGTCTAATGCACTGCACAATACCTCCTCGTCCCAAGAGGCATCCTGGTGAAACCCTGAATCAGGATTTGGAGGTGTTTGTTGACATTTATGTTTGTGTCAAATAAGGTTGGAACATTTTCTCAATCATCCCTACCACACTATCATAAATAATATATAGACGTTTAGACAGAAAGGGTGCGTGTAGCTCATCTAGTTAGGAAGGTGGAGGTTGGTGCTCGAATCTCCTCTGAGGTACTGTCACTAGTTTTCACTAAATGGTTTCCCTCTCCCTCTTTCCACTTAAACGCTGGAACATTTCTACCTTACTCCTCCGCCAACATTGGTGCATGTTGGTATGGTGGATACCTTCATCCGCGTATGTCGACAGACGATACCAAACAACCAATTTTAGAAGAGACTTGGGGGGGGGGGATAGTGGCACCTAACCGAGGCTTTCGAGGCCCCTGATTTTACATAATCAGAGCTGTGTCAATGTTCTCTAGTTGCGACATCATCGGGAACAAATCCATTACCACATTGATGGGTAAAGGGGTGAGGAGGGTTTGCAACATCATTCAAGGTCGTGATCTATTCCTGTGTTGACTTGTCTTGTCTAACCACCAAACTGGTGCCAGGGCTGCAATGACGTCACCGGGAAAAAACCATTTCAGCATAGATGGGGTAAGGGGGAGGGTTTCGACATCAAAATAGATTCAGGGGCTGGCGGCTGGGAACCATTTTTCACACTCCACACGCTAAGCGGCCAGCCAGAGAGGATGCTCCTACATGTTCCCATCCTCAGTAGCGATGCCGACATTATATGGGACGTCACGGGCTGAGTGTCCGACGCCATGGACTGCACGATCCTCCACCAATACATAAAAAACCACCACAAATAAAGTCCAACACCAGTTCCAATCGTATCCAGACATACGATCTAATGGCACACATAAAAACAAATGGGCAAAAATAAAAAACCATGTGCGCACATAAAAAACTAAGGAGACAGGAACGAACAAGTTTGGACAATAATAAACCAACACCCTACAAAACAACCCAATGACCCAGAGGTCTATGACGTCACACAAACTGATTGCGATGCAGCATAACTAAGTCATCACAATACACACTCTCTCCAGATCGGGCTCAAAGGATCAAATGTCAAATTGTTCTGACTGGACATTCTAGGTAGTCACATATATATGCTAATTAATCAAAAAGGTTGCGGGTATAAATTTTTTATTTCTGGTACAAAACGGTACACAGCTTTGTCAATATAAAAAGTTCAACATACAAAAGGGGTACTACAGGTTAATGGACGTGCTGCTATACCTCGGCAAGTAGTAAATTGAAAGAAGGCAAATGTATTTTGAAACTGTAGTATATACTATTTAACTAAACATTATTCACCTCACCATCTAGTAGCATCCCTACAATCATAACAAATGTTTCCGGAAACAACAAAACACATTTTAATTAAATGGTATAAATATTAATATTAAAAAAAGTAATTTTTTCTCCAAATTAACTTCGCAACAGACATTTGGCCTAAAATTGTTTGGCCTAAAGTGATTTGGACTGAAAGTCATTTGGCCTAAAGTATTTTGGCCTAAAGTATTTTGGCCTAAAGGCATTTAGCCTACACTTTAGGCCTAATGACGGGTACCCAATCAGTTCACGGCCGTTACATCGCAACATTGACGCTACACTTGTTTGTCTGTGGTATGGTGGCTGTGCCCTTTATTTGTTTCTCAGTTGTTTAAAATGCTTTCTGGCGCACACCAAGCTTGTATTATAAATATACTACAGTCCTCCTAACCACAGTTAAATTATACCATATTTGTTTTTTTTTGTTTTAACTATGCAGTTTCTTCTCCACTCACTAATTTAACTTTTTATTCAACATAAGGAAGGTTTGGCCACCTTTTCCTTTGTGGCCTCAACAAAGGTGGCTCATGCTCCCTTCCTCTGAATTGTAATCAGAGTGGCTGATGTGGGTGCTTGGTGTTAACTGCTTGTAAACAGGGTGCTTGATGTTGCTTCTCCTTGCACGGCCTTCGCCGTTTTAATGTTGCCTGTTCGTTTTTCCTACTGGTTTGTCCAGGTTCCCAGTACTTCCCTTGATATGGTATCATCTGATGGTGTCGTTCCAAGTGTGACGCTCATATTGTGCACAGGAAGCGTGCTCGAATAACAACCATGATGTCACAAGAGAAACATAGTTTTTATTTCAGTTAGTTAAATTACAATGATATAGTTGATACAATAGTACATTAAAGGCTTAATGAGCCTACGCATAGTCTGGCAAAATATTGACTGAGCCACTATGACTTACAAAATATTAACCGCCCCACAGGGGGAACGTTAGAGTGGATGTTTGACGTCTAGATTCAAATTTACTGCCCAAGGGCGCGCTTACATCCATAAACACAAGATGGCTGACATATTTCGTTTTAAGTGCACATAGCATTAACTGAAGTATAAATTAAATATATAAGATAAGTGCTCATAAAATTTAGATTTACATTACTATAAATATATACATGATTTAGCGGCCGAATATTTTAAACAGAGATCCCAACAATGGCCGTTGAGTGCTAATCCTAAGTAACGAAGCATAACCTAACATAACAAATAAGTCTTAGATATGTACAATAAGTTCCGCAAACTCCCGTTGCGCTCATGATAACTTAATCTAACAATTCCATATAAAATACCTTCATAACTAAGTGAACTTATATCGTCTAAAAATACCCAAGATTATATCAAACGATTTCTAAGATTCGCTAAGATAAAGGATCGGGCGCACCTACAGTTAATAAGGTGTACTAAGTCTAACAAAAAATTCCCTAGAAAGTTACTATTATGAATCCGTGGTTCACCCACGTCCAACCAAATTAAAATCCCCATTCATAAACATAAAAAGAAGCGCCAAACAGTAATTTTGAATTATATTCCTCCCCATATTTAAATACAAAGAGAATGTTGATTAATATCCCCAAATATTAGTTATAAACCAGCGCCCTCACCTGGTAAGAGCCAGTGATACAATGAGTACCATACAAAAATGACACCTGCTGTTATATAGCACAAACAGGTCATAGAAGTTCTCAGAAAAGGGGGAGAGAAAGAGAAACACATAGAACAAAAATAAGGGTGAAGACTAGCGCTCTGGGCGTATCGCGGACATCCCAGTAATTACTCGGCCAAACTCGAACATCCCAGAACCGGATGTTCGCGAAGTCATGTTGACAACTTGATTGTTAGGGGCTGGGCGAGGCGCTGAGTTGGTTCGCGTCTCAGTCAGTCTTCTTTATCCAAGCCACGGGAGTGTATGTGTTGTTGCGTGCATGTGTATCCCATTCGACGGGGAGAGGTCTCGATCAGACTTGGTGAGACTTGGTGAGTGTAGAGCCTCCATATTACCGGGTTGTTGGTTTTAGATATTTGTTATTTGGAACATCGTTACACAAGAATGTGAATTTGTCCTGCTGCTTGCCTGTCTCTGAAGCCTTCCTGAGATGGTCAACATGCCTTCTCTGTCTACGGCCATCCTTTTTGGTTAATTCGTACACCCATTCCCCTAAGTGTGTTTTCACTGTGCCCTGAGTCCACTTGGGATGGTTGGCAGAATATTCCCGAATCCACACTGTTTATCCTAGGTGGAAGTATCGCTTAGGGTGTTTGTTTGTCTCTTGCTTGCCTTCCCCGTGCGATGTGTGGTCCGGAACAAGCATTTCTAGAGTCGTTATCAGTTTATGACCCATAATAAATTCTGCCGGAGTCACTCCGGTGGTTGAGTGTGGGGTGATTCATCTCCCTTGACATGTTTTTTTATAGTTTATACTGCCCGTTCAGCCTGCCCATTACTTGAAGGGTGATATGGCGGTGTTTTCCCATGTACGACTTCATTTTTCCTCAAGAATGCAGCAAACTCGGCAGACACTAACTATGTACCATTGTCGCTAACTAGTATGTCTGGGATACCGTGTCTTGCGAAAATTTCTCGCAAGTTCTTGATAAGTAATCCTGCTGCCATTGATCTTATTGTGGTGGCTTCTATCCATTTGGAATATGCATCCACTACCATGAGTAGTGCGTGTCCTTCCACTGGTCCATCATCAACGTGAATTCTGTGCCATGATTTGATGGGGTTTGGCCAAGGATGAGTTGTAGCCTCTATTGGGCTATATTTAACTTCTCGGCAGGTATTGCAGCCTCATACCGTTGCTTCTACTTCCTTTTCTATGTTTGGCCACCACATTGAGCTGAGTGCTGCACACTTTGTGTTCACGATTCCCAGGTGGGTGTTATGAAGCAGCTGTAGAGCTGCTGGTCTTATGGATGTTGGCATGACGACTCGAGATCCTCTGATCACACACCCTCTTGAAGTGTCCAGTTCCTAGCGTAACGTCCAAAACTGTGTTAGGTCTGGGTCAGAATTACAATCTGACCACCTAGTTTCAATCAATCTTTTAACTTTGCTCAATATAACGTAATTTTATGTTTCATACGCCACTTGGTATGAAGATATAGATACTTCACCTGATATACCAAGTAAGTAAACTCTCAATGTCTCTAGGTGAGCTTGTTTTTCGGTGGGTTCTGATAGTCTGCTAGTCTGCTAAGAGCATCTGCATGCCTCACTTTCTTGTACGGTCGATTCTGCAGGTCGTAGTAGTAGTTTGACAGGATTAATGACCATCTGAGTATGTGAGGCGAAACCACTGCTGGAATGGTGTTTTCAGCATCTAAAAGTCTTAAAAGGAGTTTGTGATCTGTCAATGCTGCAAATTTTCAACATAGGAGGTTTTGTCGAAACTTTGTCACCCCATAGACAAGAGCTAGGCCTTCTTTGTCTATTTGTGAATAGTTGCGCTCTGCTTTGGTGAGCGTCCTAGACATAAATTCTATTGGCACCTCAGTCCCATTTTCCATTATGTGGGCTAGTACCGCTCCAATTCCATAAGAGTTGGCACCATAGGTAAGGACAACAGTTTTTTTTGTGATAGTGAACCAAGACCGGTGCTGATGTTAGTAGCCTTTTAGCTGTATGCATGGCTTTCCTATTGTCCTGAGTCCAGCTCCACTCACTTTGTTAGTCCAGTAGACGGTGGAGTGGTTCCAGAATAGTAGCATTGCTGCGTGGAAAATGCTCATAAAAATTCAGAAAACCTAAAAACGACTGTAACTGTGTTTTATCCACAGGTTCTGGGGCATTCTGAATAGCAATCACTTGTTCAGACACTGGGTGTAAGCCTGAAGTATCAATTCAATATCCCCAAAAGGTTGTTGCTGGAACTCCAAACTGACATTTTGATATTTTGACTCGAAGGCCCGCATCACTGAATGAATCACTTAAGCACCTGACACAGTTTGTCCTTGTGTTTTGGAACGTTTTACTTGCCACTACTATGTCATCCAGTAGGCTTACTACTCCCTCCATATTTGCGAATGAGTTGGCTATCATATTTTAGAAAATGCCTGGCACCGCATCAATCCCGAATGGCAAGCGGTGCATCCGTTGGAGTCCTCTGATTGTATTTACATTTAAAACATCTGCAGATTCATCATCTACTTTGAGCTGCGTATATGCTAGCTCTAAATCTTTTTATTTTAATTGTTCCTCCTGCCAGTTGTGCTAAAGCCTCTGAGGCTGTAAGTAAGGTATATGTATCAGGCTTTAAGGCTTTGCTTAGTGTTGCCCTGTAATCCCCACAAACACGAAGCTCCCTATTTCTTTTTTCAATTATAGCTAATGGTGTGGCTCATCTAGAGTATGTCACTGGCTCATACACCCCTAGATCAACTAGCCTTTGAATTTCCTTATCCACTTGTAACACCACCCTTAGTCTTCCCAAAGAATAAGGCTGATGCACAACAAAACAAAACATAAAATAGAGAACAATAATTGCAGAGTAGCCGATAGGATAATAACAAAAGCAGATAGGCCGAACTCAGGTCTATTCATTTTCTGTTTCCCTGAACTCACACTTCAACTACTATTTAGTAATATAGATATGAATATATGCTATGGGAACCAGTGAAGGATATAACATATCGATATAAAGAAATATGTCAGAAAATAACATTATATTTTATTGATATTGAATAAATATTGAACAATAGTAAAAATTTGGTATAAATTTTTTATGTATAAATATGTAATATGAATTTTACGACAAAAACGATAGTTGCGGGAACTGCCAGTAACCCTAAAATTGGTTAACATTCAATGTAATGGAATATTTTAAACGATTACTCCCAACAAGTAGTAAAGGCTATAATCAAAATCGGTATGTTACTCATATTTCCTCCATGACAATATAAAACTTTCATGCCGTATGGGCTATATCTCTTTCTCGTGACAATACACTATTTTCCTGCCACGCAGACTATAGATTACTAACATTCCTTTTTTAAAACTTTCACGCCAGATAGACTATAAGATACTACTATATCTCTATCGTGATAATACAAGAGTCTCCTGCCACGCAGGCTATTGGTTACTGACATCTCCTTCACAACAAAGCAAAACCTATACGTTACTAATATTCCTTTGACAACAATGTAAAACTTTTATACCAGATTGGCAACAAATTACTAATATTTCTTTGACAACAATGAAAAACTTTCATGCCAGGTAGGCAACAAGTAACTAATATTTCATTGACAACAATGAAAAACTTTTATGCCGGGTAGGCAACAAGTTACTAATATTTCTTTGACAACAAGATTTTCCTGCCACGCAGGCCATAGATAACCAACATTTCTCTCACAACAAGGTAAACTTCTCATGCCGTATGGGCTATAAGTTTCTAATCTTTCAAAACTGTGACTTGTAAAT
>CABFOW010005682.1:14199-32254 GCA_902141385.1 Timema californicum
GGGGGGGGGGGGGGGGGGCTCCCAGACTAATCTCAGCTCTCTGGATAGTTCGGTTTATCATTCGAAAGATCGACATTTGTCAGCTGCGCCTTAAAGAAGAAATGACGTTGTTCAATAAAAGGGTTTAAAAAAATAATCGTCTGACATATGACCGGGAGGGACATGACATCCAGGTTCGGTCGCCTTATATGTAGACTATTAGCCGCTCTGGTGACACAGAACGTTGCTCAGTGTACGTCATAGGAGGTTGTCCACACGTCGTACCCGCAATGAGATGATGGGATGATAGTTATTACGAAGTTGTGGAGCCGGGGCGAGTATAACCTAATTTACCAAACCATGGCGACCCTGTGGGTACATACCCCTTAAGGAAAGAATACCCAAGGTACCAGTCGGGAATCAAGCCCGGGACCCCTAGGCTTGTAGCTAGGTGCACTAGACCATTACACCATGGGGCCGGTTAGATGATTTGATGGTAGACTAGTTATCATGAAGCTAGGGAGCCGGTGTGTGTCTCAACCTAATTTAGGTCTAATTAACAAAACCCTGGTGATCTTTGGGATCATTCGCCTTAAGGGAAGAATACCCAAGGTACCAGTCGGGAATCGAACCTGGGAGCCCAAGTGTCGTACCCAGGTGCACTGACCATTGCACCACGGAGCCGGTTAATATAAGGGATGAATTGAGGGTTTGAGCTAACAGAATGATGCCACAACATTTCCTCTGCCACGAGTTAGATAAAACACCAGGAATGTGACTCATTTCACAGACTTTTACATTGTTTATGATGGAAATATCAATCATGGTATCAACATTACCTACAAATAGTTTAATTAATTATTAGCACCGCGTCTTACTACCCGTTCGGGTTATACGCACTTACGCTAATGTGTAATGGTAGGGTGATTGTGAGATGAAATGGAGGACCTACAGTTTAACGTGGAATCCGAACCACGGTGGAGGCCTGGCATTCCCCACATTCACAAGATGTCTTGTCAGAGGTGAAGGAAGGGTTTAGTAATCAGATAAATCTGTGCCGGGACCGAGGATTGAACCCCGGACCTCCAGCACAGATGTCTGACACCTTACCCCTAGACCGCCAGGTCACCTACCTACAAATAGTTTTAATAATTCCATATAAGTTGATGTAATGATCTTAGGATACGGATACAACCTTCACGGACAACATATATTATATGCAATATGAATTATCTGCCTAACATCCTTACCTACCCCTGCACCTACCAGTTATGTTAATCATTCCATACCACAGGCTATACTTAAGGTGGGCATGTAGGGAACGCGTTAAAAGGCCATTGTGTTTGCGTGTTTTTTTTATAGAAAAACACTTTTTTTTGCTAAAATAAATAAAATATTGTTTCAGTAGAAACATATAGTTTGATTTTATTCACAGGGTGACATCAACATTTCTTGAATATTTGTCATGAGCATACCGGCATTAGTTGAGAAACTTTTTTAAATGAAGATAAAAAGTTGCCATTACATTCCAGGGGACCCGCTTCGGTGGCGCGCTACTCTCGCAGTAGACTAGACTGGCGATGACGGGGAGATCGAAGCTCGAATCTCGGTCGGGTATACTGACGGTGGTTTTTCCTTAATGGTTTTCCACTCTTTCTCGCTCTACACGAAAGTTCGGGTACATTTTCTATAAATAAAACCTTCCTTCTCCTTAAAATCATTAGCGTAATTAGAAGGCCTACATTAAGTGTATGCTCCGAATGGGTAGTAAGACGCGCTGCTAAAAATAACAACAAATTCCAGGTCATCTTTGACGAATATTCATGGATTGTTGAGGTCACCATGTGAAGAAAATTATACTCTTTGTTTGTACTGAAGTAATAATTGATTTTAGCAAAAAATAAGTTTTTTTAAAACTGCTAGAAGACTGATCTTTCCTCGTGTCCCCTACATCATCACCTTACCAGACTAATCTGCGTAGTAATGTTGTCGCGAATTGTTTGTTTCTGGAGCAAGCGCTTCTCTTGTTTACATGAGACCTGCAGTGACTGTACCTCACTTGTCCTCGAGTGTACCTATCCACATCCCTGACGAGAAGAGTCCAAGTATGTAAAGTGCACGGGTACTATCGATCGTCGGGTCGATGTGCAAACAACAATCGATGGTTGAACCTTCCCGCGGATCTGCCCGCCGTGGTTGAAGAGCCGTGAGGGAGTAATAATTAGTTGACACCGCGGCCGGCTCATCAATCACCGGAGGACCCTCTGCAGGGCTGCTGGACGAGTCGGACCACGGGTAGTCGAGTTTTTTTAATCGCCTGTTCACCACGTGGCCGAGTTTTACTAAGTAAACCTGTTTATATAACTCGCCCGTCTACGTGACCTGATAAAGAGGGTGTTTGTCCTGGAACTAACTGATCCTCATCGGTGTCTACTTGGCCTAATAGAGAGGTGCTTGTCCTGGAACTAACTGATCCTCATCGGTGTCCACTTGGCCTAATAGAAAGGGTGCTTGTCCTGGAACCAACTGATCCTTACGGGTGTCCACTTGGCCTCAGGCGTCATTAGAGATGAACATTTTCCGTCAAAATGTTCAGATCATTGTATCCAGGGGAAGGATTTTTTTTGCAATACTTTCTTTCTACCTGTCTAGTTCATACACAGGCTAAGGCTTTGATTATAATTTTGAACTATTTTCAGTCCATATCAGACAAGAGTTAGTGACACATCTAACCACCAAGCGCTGTAGTCTAGTCTATACTGGAGTGTAAGAATAGAACTGGATTTACTGGTTTTGATTTGTTGGCTAGAACAAATTTAAATAGCTGTGATTATGTTGGGAAAAAATGGGAAAGTCTTACAAAACCGAAAAAATGAAGAGAAAATCGGCCAATCGATTTTTTAAAATGGAGAATTTACTGTCTCATATCTACTGGCAATATTTGTATTTCATTGCGTCTAAAGTACTTTTATTTATTTATTTTATACACATACTTAAATTACGCTGTTGAGAAAGAAATGAGTAAGGTACAGTTCGAGAGAAAATCTATCCGTATTTGCGTGAGGAGAGTGTGAAACTGTACACCTGGCTGAGATTAGAATCCAAACTTCGTCACTGGTTAAACTTTCAGACATTCAGCCTGCGTGCCCACCGGTCCGAGTAGAATCTAGCTGGATCGTAAACACTCGGGGAAGTTTTTTCAATTCTCACTCCACGTTAATGTGGGTGAACTTTCCTCTAAGCTACCCCTTGGATTAAATGGTCTGTAACATTTGTTTTTACGTACCACCAAACAAATCATGTATTACTATTATTATATAATATTCTCAGGAAACTACGAGAATTATTTTATATTTGACCCTATGTAATTAATATAAAATAAAAAATAAAATCATGACCAAGGCCTAAATTTTGATAAACTGCAATTGGTCAAAAATGAAACAATATAATGACATTAAAAAAATTACTTTAAATTTACA
Source organism: Timema californicum (assembly GCA_902141385.1). Taxonomy (NCBI): domain Eukaryota; kingdom Metazoa; phylum Arthropoda; class Insecta; order Phasmatodea; family Timematidae; genus Timema; species Timema californicum. Next base: position 17,658 of record CABFOW010005682.1, read on the forward strand.
AAAAAAAACAAAAAAAAAAGGTTAATTACAATCGGGAAAGAATGTGTCAGAGAATTCATGTCAAAGAAGCTATTTACAAATTAATAATAAAATATATTTCTATACAATGAAAAAAACCTTAGTAAAATAAACTCTTGCATTTTGCTTGACATAAACATAGTTTTACAAATAAATATATGTTTCGGAAGTAACAGCTCCCCTCTCCCATAAATGTGTCATTGCCTCACCGGGAATGTGGATTTACGACTATTAAAGTAAAGGGCGTACCGAGTTAATTTGAAGCCTTCATTATCTTAGTGACAAGTCCATGATGGAAAATAATGCTCTTTGTTACTTTCTGAAACAAACCAACATTTTGTTGAGATATATAAACTCTTTAAGTTGGGCTAGAAAAGGGGGGGGGGCGCGATTAAAGGCCAGTGTTTTTACAGTTTTTATAACAAAACTTATTTTTTACATAAATTAAATAAAGTTTAATTTTCTTCAAATGGTGATTACATTTCTTGAATATCTGTCATGAGCATATTAACATTAGATGAGAAACTTTTTAAATGAAGAGAAAAAGTTTGTCATGAATTCCAAGAAATTCTTGATAGATATTCAACAACTTTTGATTGAAGGGGAATAAAATTAAACTCCATGTTTTTACTGAGGAACGATTTGATTTATTTTGACCAAAAACATGTTTTGATATCAAAACTGCAAAAGCAGTCGCCTTTTCTCGGGTCCATTTCCACCCTACCTTAATTAGTGAAATTCCGAAATAATCTTTCCTCTCACTTTCACTCGACAAGCATCCTACAATTTTCCTAAGGCGTTATACATTATTAGTGAAAGCTTAGGATACCTTCGTTAGATTTGAATTAAATATACCAAACAAATTTTAATTCAGCAGTTTTTTGGACCAAATTTCAAGCAAATTCATGCTATACCTGTGATTAAAAAGCAAATTCATTACCTCGTGAGAAGAGTGGGATATTTCTTGTAGTGAATGAAACTTTAATCAGCTACCAAAGGAGTTTTAATCTTCCAACCATCCAGTGGATTCAACCTCTCAAGTTAATTAAACTTCCTTCCCGCATCGGTGAGCAAGCGAACTGAACGTCAAGCTCGTCTAGTAGAGTTTACTGATGATGGAAAGGTTGGGGTGATGAGAGTAGTTTCCCATGATTGGTTTCCCCATCCCCTTCCATGCAAATGCAGGTACATTTACTACCATCACGCCTGGTTCTTAAATAAGCCATAAAATTACGTACCAATTAAAAACAAACACACACATGCTTAGAGCTAATATGAGGGACTTAAGAGCTTAAACTTGAAAGACAGGCCTATGAATTGTGTCCATCCAACTGCAATGTCTGTCACTGTCCTCAAATGAATAATGTGTTTCTCTTCTTCTCCATTGGGTGATGGGTGTGGCTGGTCTCTCATTGGACAGCCCCCAGCCACGACACTTGTTCAAACCTTAGCTAACGAAACACAACTATAATATTAAGATTGTAAAAAAGAGAAATTATACTAACTTAACTCTATATTCATATTACTAAATATGTTTTAAACAGCTTGTTTTAACGATATTTTGGAAAATGTTCTAAATGCTAAGTTTAGTTTTCACTTATGAATAACTAAAAAAAAATATTTAAATATAAGAAATATAAAGCACGGCAATTGAACACATTAAAATGTACTCTCTTTTTACCCTGAAAGGTAACAATATTACTTTGCTTCATTCCACTATGGCGTAGCTTATAAGATAGGGCCATGGTTTAATCAATTAAGGTAAGACTTCTACCTTTCTGGGTGAACCTAGTGCTCATCAATGAACTTTACATTGAACATTTAGCGCAAGAAGCTGTTGGTATGTGTTTAGCTTGACACATTTCCGGAACTATTTCGCCAATAGATGGCTTTAAGCTCATGAACGGGTATTTCAGGCTAGTACTACTGTAACCATTGCTCAAAAATCCATCGGTCTGAACAGAAATGGTTTATCTAAATTTTTTATCTTTCTTTGATATTTTTCTTCCTATCAAGGACATTAAAAACTCGAGGTCCATTTGGGACATTCGCGTTAAGTTTTTTTTTTATAATACCCGTTAACGTGCTGGAATCTTAAATCTGCCACTATGGTTGATCTGCCTTGCTGTTCCTTCATCTCAAGAGGCTGGGTTTGTCACCACCAGCGTCGCCTCCTCTTTTTATTCTTTAGCACCTAGTGGATGTATAGATACGCGGCTGATGCTATAACCTGATTTGGGTTGGAAGAACATTAGAGAAAATTCAAACACATAATGGCCATGACTTAGACTGATGGAATGACTGACACGGTTCGTGACCCCAACAAAACTTGAACTCGAGACCCTGGGCGCGACGGTTACCCTCTAAGCACAAGTGCTACTGATGACCCGAAGATATTATCTTCAATGGTCCAGCGTCAGGCATCTTAACTGCCTCCGAAATTGATGATATTGTGTCAATCCCGATGTCAACAAAATGAACACTTTTATAAGCTGATCTGGTGCCTTTACTTCCCAACTAGAGCAACATTGTTATGAGTAGTCAGCATTCCTCTTTAATATTTCTTCTTTAAATCATATTCGCTAAGCCAGTGCTTTCAGTCATGTACAGTAGCCCCATGGCTTCTTTGGTGCTGACTGACAGCTCACAGCTGACTTCTGACAGTCAACATTTAGGTATATACCTAAATTTTGACTGCCAGAAGTGACAGCTTCTAAACACATGTTTTTGAAGATCATATGGTTTGGCGTATGGATACATATTTTGGTCTGGTAACATTTCAAAGCCGTTAGTTGCCAGCTGTGAGTTGTCAGTCAGCACCAAAGAAGCCATGGGGCTACTGTACGTCCAAGAAAGTTATGTAAGTCAAAACAAACATCCCAACATTTCTCAAGACTGTGACATAGGTATTGATATTATTTATCAAAAGTGATGGCTGAAAATAACATGACTTGACGCATGGATGTATTAACATTGTTTTATTAACTAACGCCTACTGTTTGTCCTGCTAAAATCATATTTTACTTTCAAATCCATAACAGCTCCCGTACGGACTCAATCAAATGTAGACAGAGAGCTGAGTGGTATCCATTTCCGCTTCTGTCTCGCCGGTTTTGTTACGGCTCGGAGCTCGGTTCGAGGTCACAAATAGTTGTCGAAGGAGGTCCGAACTGGACAGAGCACGGAATCGAACAGCTGTCTGCTCAAGGCGCTGTTACGTTACGGTAGAATTCTCCATAGTGTGTACACATAGCTTAAGAGCCTGGTTTGCCGGTGATGGAACGGTATGGTTTCGAATCCCGGTTAGATACATCTAGGTCTAGGGCTGTGGAGTCTGTAAAAATGTGCCGACTTCGACTTGAAAATAAAAATATATACTATTATCACAATATAATGTGGTAAATACATAATTTTAATTTAATACTTTTATTCTTTACTACCAATATTGGTAGTTTTGATAGACAGATTTATTCACATATAATCTAACAATGACAAAGAATCTTCTCATAAAGTAATCTGTATTGGGGCATTTCACTGCAGTAAATTTGTTATTACTAATTATTATACCTAAGCCATGTATGAAGGAGTTGGACGATAGAAAAATAGACGGATCTGGGTCGAAGGTTTGTTTGGCGTACCAACTCCATAGCCCTGTTTATGACGTTTTTTCCCTAATTAAGATCATGAACTATCAGATAACAAAGCTATCTTCGACTCGGTATGGCTTTAAGCAGCCAATAGAATAGTACAATGATAACTGTAGGAATCCGCATATCATGGTGGGTGGGATATACATTGTGCAACTTATTAGTTACGGTTATAACCGCATCTAAATATCATATTCTTTACATTGAAAAATTACACTTGGACGCGGGAAACGAACCTGGATTCTTACTTAGGATTGGTACGCCAATGCTCTAATCACTGAGCTATTTATCTAGGAGTCGTTCCGTGCCCAGGGTCATTCTACACTCTTATTTCCGCATGTCCATCACAGACTTTGCCTGAAAATATGAGTGTAGAATAATGACGGAGATTGAACGACCCTTGGATGGCTCAGTGGTGAGAGCATTGCCGTACTAAGCCAAGGTCCCGGGTTAGTGTCCCGCGTCAAAGTGTCAATTTTCAATTACAATAATATGATGGTTATAAACGTTTATAACCGTAACTAACAAATATAATAGCTTGTTTATGTAATCCAAAAGGTTTTTAATATATTGTTTGACAAATTTTTGTTAAAAAATATAGCAAAAATAGTGCATTTTTAATATTTGATAATCACAGGCAGTATTTATTGAATTGAAATTTAAAAAAACTTGCACCTAGTTTTTTTTATAGCTATACTAACTCACACTAACTAATTACACTAAACTCGTTTAACAAAATTTGATGGAATCAGGTCCAATTCGCATTTACATGAAAAGGAGAGTGAAAAAAAAGAGGAGTAGCTATATTATTATTATTATTAACACTGCGTCTTACTACCCGTTCGGGCTATACGCACTTACGCTTATGTGTAATGGTAGGGTGATTGTGAGAGGAAATGAAGGACCTACAGTTTAACGTGGAATCTGAACCACGGTGGAGGCCTGGAATTCCCCACATTCACAAGATGTCTTGTCAGAGGTGAACGAAGGGTTTGGTAATCAGATAAATCTGTGCCGGGACCGAGAATTGAACCCCGGACCCCAGCATACAAGTCTGACACCTTACCCCTAGACCGCCAGATCACCTAAGAGGAGAACCTCCTTTGGTGCGTTTTGCAGGACTCTAGTACTAACCTTCTCATCACCGGCCAATCAGACAATACGAGACTGTCCGTGTCTCCGCCGGTGTGAGATTTTCAATACTATTTCCAGGAAAATTATTTTATTTTCCTTATAGGTCACAATTTTAATCTATATCCGATTATATTAAGTCGTTAAAACCCCTCGGATTAAACACGCTAACTTGGTTTTTTTAAAAATAGAACAAATAAAACAATAACTTTATCTTCTGACTTCCCAGAGATCTTCCATTAATATTAAATTGTTTCCTTTGTTCCCAATGAATTGTCTCGGTCCTTATGCCACTGTTTTTACCCCTGTCAATATTTTCACACCAGTTTAACCAACATTATCGCACGCTTCTTTCCGTGAATAAAGGAAAGCTCATTACTAATTAAGCGACGAAACTGTCCCGAGCTCGACGCAACATCTCTTTGTGAGTCCCCTCGCACACCGACGTGACTGTTCCGCCACATTTTCATCCGAGGCAGAAAACTAATATAGGGAGTAAAGTGCCTCTAGGGAGACGTTATTAGTCGCCAAGGGCCCTCTCGGTTTGAGACCGTATGCTTGCGCGCTGCCATGTGGCGGCATTTATCACTATAGGGCCGAGTTCATACACGGGGCAGTAAAATATGTGCGTCACAGTCCAGTAAATACTCGACTTACACGGATTAATCTACGTGGGTCCGTATATATTTATACACGGTACCTCTACTTACACGTATCAACGCCACCACCTATCATTTGTCACTTTAAACATAATGGTCCCAGTAATCTGACGCACAGCTGATAGCTCCACCGCCGTTTTGTTTATTTTTACCTGGAGCACAAGTTTTATTTTTACAAAGTTTTTAACTTCATAATAATCAAATGTTACTCTTTAATTATCAATTGAGACAAACATATATGTCAAAAATACATCACATTTACCACCGCTTGACTTAGGCGGTTTTTAAACGAACGAACATTTAGAACCAATTAACCGAGTAAAGGACCGGCTACACGAATCCGCAACGCATTTTTCCGGTGGAATGCTATCCATGTTTCGGTGACCTGGTGGTCTAGGGGTAAGGTGTTGGTCTTCTATGCTAGCGGCCGGGGTTAAATCCTCGGTCCCGGCACAGATTTATCTGATTACCAAACCCTTCCTTCACCTCTGACAAGACATCTTGTGAATGTGGGGAATGCCAGGCCTCCACCGTGGTTCGGATTCCACGTTAAACTGTAGGTCCTCCATTTCATCTCACAATCACCCTACCATTACACATTAGCGTAAGTGCGTCTAACCCAAACGGGTAGTAAGACGCGGTGCTAATAATAATAAGCTATCCATGGTTTTAAATACAAGTGGCTACACGAAGCCGCATCGCACCGGCGTGGACGAGTCGTCGAGAGCGCATCGCTCGGTGCGGACCGTGTAACCACCTACCACCGGAAATAAATGTTCGGGAGCTTCCGAACGGCATTTCTTTCACAGCCGTGTCACGTGTGACGCTGTAGTCAATTGTTTCCAACATTACGTACAAGATAAACAATATTATATATAACATTCCGTTCGGCTCTCGGGCTAGAAAATGCGGTGCGGATCGGCTCGTGTAGCCATAGCTTAATTTGAGGATTTACTTTACCGGTATGTTGAAATTAACATTATGTACGGATGACAATCGTTCCCAAGTAGGCATTTAAATGAAAGGTAAGTTGGATTATAATACTTGGAAATGGGGATTGAACCAGGGACATTTTTGGCCTCGCCAATGCTCTACCAACTGAGTTATCCAGGATATAGTCCCAGTCCATATGTCTAGACTAGAGATTAACATTTTTCGCGGTAGCTTCTTTCGACTTACTAGGTAGGTGAATAGTCTGAGCTGGGTGGCGATCGGGGGAAAGAAATGGCTTTGAAGTGTTCAGATAACACACAAGTAAGTCTTAAAATTATTATCTTATTGATGAAAACCTATACTGAGAATAAATCCAAACAAATACTACCAATAAAGAGATGAAAATCTGTCGGTAACATTATTAGATACCAGGAAAAGGGAATATATTCGTTAGGCTTTGATAATAATATTGAAGTATTACATTACCATATCTTCTCTACAACATACCCGAAATTAGTGACACATTTATCCATCAAACGCTGTAGTCTATACGCGAATGTGAGAATTATTATTATTATTATTATTACTATTATTTGCCACGCATCTTACTACCCGATCGGGGTTATACGCACTTACGCTAATGTGTAATGGTAGGGTGATTGTGAGATGAAATGGAGGACCTACAGTTTAACGTGGGATCTGAACCACGGTGGAGGCCTGGCATTCCACACATTCACAAGTGGTGATTAATACACGCCTTGTCAGAGGTGAAGGAAAGGTTTGACAATCAGATAAATCTGTGTCGGGAGCGAGGATTGAACCCCGGACCACCAACACAGAAGTCCGACACCTTACCCCTAGACCGCCAGGTCACCGTGAATACGAAAATACATCATCTCTAATCCCTGTTATTGTTTTATCTGAACTATTTGCTGGTTTCTTAACTAGCGTCGTTGGGACAAATTTAGCTGTAGGGGAAACTTTAAAAGTTGGGATACCTCAATTACATTCGTTTCATTTAAATCATTTTCAGAAATATTTAAAGAAAAAAAATTAGAACATATTCCTTCTCAACCCCACCCCCAACTTTTTTACGTTATCTTTAAAGTATCATTAGTTTAAACATAAGTTTATCTCTACAGTTTCATAAGGGGAAACCAGAATATAATAATACCCTAGATAGCACAGGGTTTCTACGCACCTGGAAAATTGGGAAGACCGGGAAAACACTGGGAATTTTGTGTCTGATAGTCGGTTTAAAACGAAGAATAGGAACTTTTTTTTATAGTCTTGTTTAAATTAGTTTGTTTAGGGTGAAAATGTTTTGAATCAAAGTAATTTACCATTAGTAAATACATATATAAAATTTGATAAAACATTGTATTTTTGGTATCTGCAATTCTTTTTTCTCATCTATGTTGGATAAAATATACAAAACCTGGAACCAATAATGTATTTTTCTAGAATAATTAAGACATATTCTTCTTTCAACTTTTTTCCCAAAAGATATTTTATAAAATACTTTCATTATCGATAATTTTATGAAAAACAAACTTTATTTCCCCAAAAATTCATTCTAAAATATATATATATATAAAAAAGTTTGAAAACATGAGAGTTTTTTCTTTAAAACCCGAAAAACACAGGAAATTTCGAAGTGAGGAATAGTGCCAACTCTTCAACATAAATCTTAATTTACCTAATTTTCTCTTAATTTCCAGGGTTTTGTGGTGAAATGTGTCACTGAAACACCCAACAGACACTAAAAGAGGTTTAACGGCCAAGATAGCGATATCGTGCAACCACCCCCCACGTTGGGCGCCACAATTGTGTGACACTCACACAATGACCATCCACTTCATTAGCCGCTCACGCTCCCCGCATATAATCGCCATCAGTACAACACGCTGTGACGTCATCGGGCCTCCCTTCCACTCGGTTATAATTGAAAGATATCTCGACACCCTTGGGTATTCTGTGGGAGCCCACCCTTTCCCCAACTTTTCATTATCTGTATTCACTGGGAGAGCTGGCCGCCCCGAACCCGTCCCTCGAGGGGCGAACTACGGTGTCTCATTGCTGTGGCTTGATTAGAGGGGACACACTCAGGCCGAGAAAACAAGATTTAAACATAAATAGGTCGACACTAAAATAGGATCTTATACCTGTATCGGTGGTCTAAAGTTGTAACGCGTCACTCTCTTGCTGTACTGGATTAATGGTCGAATGTACTAAGGGGGGTCTCTTCCTTTATGGTCCCCCACTCTCCCTCCAAACAAATGTGGGTACAGTTCCTCTCTAAAATCGGCCTGATTCCTTTCCACCATATTTGGATTTGACCTGGGCCAGAGATTCGGGGCACTAATATATTTTCTGAAACAAACTGAAAACACGAACTATCTGGCCAATTCTTCTGCTGGTGACAGCAGCCAAAAGGAAACTAGTGAAATAATATTTCTACTCCGAATGTGTCAAATGGTATAAAATACAATACGAAGCTCTGTTATTGTTTCTGAGGTTTGATGTGAAAAATAATCGTACATAAACGAGCAGTTTAGTGTCGTGCACAGCTGGTGAACGCAGCAACAATTGGAAAAAGCACAACTCTGGGGATAAGGCTTTCTGGAACGTACAGATCACTTTTCATAGAGGTACAATATAGATAGCTATGCTCAAGGCCGCCACTCTTAGAACACCGGGAATTTTGTGTGGCTAGAAAAAATAGGGAGAATGCAGGGGAATTTGCCATAAATCTAGAATATTGTGAATTTGGGTCATTTAACTAAAATATAGTCTTCCAAATGCAAAAACTCCATGGCGTCAGCCCGCAATCGATCCATACCGACCAAGAGGCCGCAGTTTGTTGGTGAAGATAGTGCCATCTTCTGCGGATAGAGTGTGTCATATGGTCAGCACAACTACCCCCCCCTCCCCCCGGCCGTTAATCTCATTTTTCTATACCGAAGCAGCTACTTTTTTCATTGAAGGCTCCTCATTTGTTATGTTGTCATCACGAGGCCGAGTTGACCACGTTCTAGATCCACTGCTTCACAGAAAATCTGGAAGCGCTGAGGATCGAATCCGGGACCTCTGGATCGTAAAACTAAGCACTCTTATTCGAGCCCTTGTCTTAACCCACCAACCCTTGTTATATCCTGAAACATAGTATTGTGAAACAAATGCATCCATAACCCCATCATGTTATTAACACCTGGGGCAGAACTTCACACGAGTCAATTTTATGAAAAGTAACACAAATTTGATGTTTCTTTACTACTCTAAATGATTTGGAAGCATGAAAATTGCACCTTTAAAACCTGAAAAGAATAAGGAATTTTGTATTAAACAAATAGTGGTATCTCTGTTATATAAAAGTGCGAAGTTTGATGTACAGTATAGGATGAACGATTCGTGACTACGAACAACAAGCACGAGTAAAATATATTATGCTACGACAAAATATAGTGTACTAAAGCTTGGAATAAAAAATATATTAGTAAAATACCCTTTAATGATAAATGTTTGTAAAAAACTAATATTCTTTATCATGAAAAATTATTCTCAGATGGCAGATACCCATTTTGAACATAATCTTAAAGGAAATTTTTCGAAATATTTCAAATTTTCTAAAATATATTTTAAGTAAATTACACTTAAATAAATTTATTTCAGAAAAACAAAAAAATATTATTTATTATAATTTAGAATAATCTCCAACTACCAATATTGAACGAAATCGTAAAAAATATTTTCAAAAAAATTTCAATTTTTTTCAAAAATCAGTCGTTATTTAACTACTACTAAATTTTGTTTAAGAAAAACAAATATAGCCTATATATAATTATTAATAATGTAATTTTTTTTAAAATAGAAGCTCATTTTGAACCTAATCGCAAGAGCAATTTCTTAAAATATTCAAATTTTAAAAAATCAGTCTAAAGTTTACTACCCTTAAATGAATTTTTCCCCAGATATACACTTTAAACAAAATCGTTATAGCGATTTTCAAAATATTTTTAATTTTTGAAAATCACTCATAAGTAATCTACCCCTTAACGAATGTTTGTCCAATATACAAGTATACAATGTTATTGTTATGGTAAACTTAAATCATTCCCTATATATCAATTCTAAACAAAATCGGTTGATTCGTTTTTGAAAAATTTGGAATTAAAAAAAAATCCTCATTTGTAAACTAATCTTAATTTGAGAGTCAGAGTAAAAATAAAAAAGATTTTCCCTAGGTTTTGCTCTATAACATACATAAATATCAAGCTTAAACAAAATCCTTCAAACCGTTTCATTGACCAGGGACAGACAAACATGGGGGACAAATCGAATTGTAAAATTCACTTTTTTGGGCTCGAACACACATACAACATAATCTCGAGGTAGACAACTTTTACGATTGCAATACTGTCTCTTGGTGTGAAAAATTAAAAACAGGAAAGACTTGAAAAATTTCTTAAGTTCTTTATACGTACCATACACACCGTTTCTTTGAAAGGTGGCAAGCTTACTTTAACAAATTACACTATGGTGCGGTCTATAAGATAAGAACCATAGTGTAGTCTGTCTAGGTAAGACCGCTTCTTTTCAAGGTAAACTGACTATACATAAATTATCATATTTATATTTATGAAACTACTTTTGTATTTTATAATTTTAAAATGCATAGTAACTACTTTTTTACACTTAAAAATATTTGTAAATAATTCAATTTTTCCTGGATTTTCCGTCTAATTCGAGTTTTTGATAATTTGAACTAGTTCTGGTCCCGTTCAATAGATTGGCTAAGAGGAATATGTGCCCTTTTCGAAATATTCTCTTCTGAATTTTTGTTTTGTTTTTGTCGAAGAATCAGACAATAATAAACCAGCCGCGTTACCCCGTTTTACTTGTTGTTCATTGGACTTGAACTCTGACCTCTGCTACCCCCCCCCCCTCTTCCCCCTCAGACATACAGCTGCCGGCCTCATCACATGATGGGATGTCTTGTAATTGTTTTTCTACCAGCCAGATTGAGTCTGTCCGTTCAAGTAGAATGTGAGTGAGGCTTCTACTGTCCTAGTAAGCGTAACTTACTCCACAGCCACATTTGGCCACATTAAAATGTCAGAAATATGAGGTAGATTTTCTTTTTCAAAAGTGGATTTTAGTGGTTTGTCGCAAAAAAATGCGTCCTTGAGCTCCGTGAGGCAATTTTATTTGTTTTTGACTCTCCAATATCACCAGTAATTAGGATTGCCAACCTTTTCAAATCTAAATGAAGGATATTTGCTAAAGGCGCAGCCAGAACATGTGATGTTTTCCCTTCGTGTTAGACCTTTATATCAGTACTAATTAACTATCGTTATTGAATATTCTTAAATATGATTGTAAAAAATTGCTACGAGGGCCCCGGCATGTATTTTCCTAGCACAAGGACTATTCGGTCTAAAAAGTGTAGGAAGCGCTGTTTTAGATAATTCAAACATACTTTTTGTGGCCAAAATCTATAACATGCTACTATATTATTAGCGGTAGTTTAATTAGTATTTATAATATATATGGTGTATCAATTTACCTCTTGTAAGTGACGTATAATTGCTGTTACACAGGCAGGAGGTAGGGCTGTATCTATACTAACAAGAGTGTATCAAGTAGGGCTATTAACAATTCCAACAGAAGCTTAAAAGGATTTATCTCGTGAACCATCGAAAATAGAACATATGCTTATATGGACTCTTTGTGTTGTTATGAGGTCAACTTCCCACATAATTTGATACACTCTGCAGATATATATAATTTTAAACTTATAACTTATTACATTATTTTGAATGAAATTTGTTTTAGATGTAGATTACATAATATGGAGCTCTTAGATTGCACCATCCACCAACAACTTTGGGGGTACAAAGTCAAAGAGAAATTATATTGTGGGGTACGTGAGAAAAGAAAATAAGTTGAATACCACTCCCTCAGACCATTCCATCACCCAAGCGGGGTTTTAATTTAATTGAAGAGTAAACTATCTTCTCCCCTAGTAAGGGTATGGTGTCCCAGCAGTATAGGCTACAAGCTCGACAGAGACACCGGACGGGAGTTCTATTGGATTTTTTTTTTCGGGGTGAGACAGCGGTGCTTGTCGGCCGCGGAAGAATGAAGTGATTAAAATTCCCGGGCAGAGTGCGCGGTTTTCCCCCCTCTCTATCCCCGCCGCCCCCCTCAACCATCCTTCCTTTTATTGATGGAGTTTGGCCATTTAACACGCGAAGGAACTCTTGTTTATGATGAACTCATGATCGATCACTCGTGACCTTATTACTTATTCACCTTTATTTTGACCCGCTTCGGTGTCCGCATGGTCTAACGCGCTACTATTATAGTAGACTAGACTGCCGATGACGGGCAGATCGAGGTTTTAATCTCAGTCGGGTGTACTGAGGCTGGTTTTTACAAAAAAATAGTTTTTCACTACCCCACCCCACATATGCGGGTACATTTAATATTAATATAACCTTCCTAATCTTAAGCCTATAACCCGAACGGATAGTAGGACGTGATGCTAAAAAAATTATTTTGTAAAATACTTCTTTAAACAACTAAGTCAAATCTTAAAAGGTAATATTTTGAAAAAGATAAAACCTACGTAAAATGGCCATTTCTCAGAGGCGTAGCTACAAGAGACACGGCTCTCTTTCTGGGTCATAGAACCCTCCCTCCCCCCCAAACGTGAACTACACAGTAAAATTATTACAGTGGAACCTCGTCTATCCGGCCCTCATTGCTCCGTATTTCCGGTTTATCCGGACTGAAATCGCACGTTTAATTTTTTCTTTGCTACACATTTTTACGGTGCGAATAATAAGTAATGCGCAAACTACGACCCACCTGTACAAAGTGAGGCTTATTTGGAACGCCGTTCGAACTTACTGGGGGTGAAACATCTGCGCGCCGCGCCGCTCGTAAACGCCATTCAAAATTGGCATTTTATGGGTGGATAGTGGTACTAACATGTTTCAAGTGTTTTATAAAAATTGTTGTCACCGGGCTCTACTACCCGTTAGGGTTAGTTACAAGCTTATGTACTAATTACTCTAATGGTTTTAAGGGATTAGGAAGGTTATATTTATAAGAAGTGTTCCTGCACTTACGTGGAGTGAGAGTGGAAAACCACCCTCAGTACACACGTGTGGGACCCGAACCTCGATCTCCCCGTCATCAGCAGACGCTAGTCTATTGCGAGAGTAGCGCGTTAGACCACGCGGCCATCAAAGCTGTTTTTTAAATAATTTTTAGTGTGAAAATAACTGGTGATTTGTAATAGTGTACTAGTGGTCTGGTACTGGTTTCCTCTAAAGCGGGCCGATGTGTTGTGTGTCAGTAATTAGTATGTGTAAGTTGTTTATTTACAGATGGATACAAATTTCTCTGGTTAGTTAAATATTGGCAACCCTATCTCCAGTAGTTCCAGAGATATGTTTGGGGGTGGTAAAGTGGGTGAGGGTTCTAGAAGTCTAGCACCCGTGGGTACCGCTTCCCTAAAGGCGACTCCATAGGCTCAGTGGTTCCGGAGATACGTATGGGGGGTGGGGTACTATGAAGGGCGGGGGAATCGTGTTTCAGGTTAAGCGGTATAAGTAATTTTTAATTAGCCTATATGTTAACCGAACCCATGAGGCCATGAGAAATTTCAACTCAAGCGGTGCAGTGTGGTTTTTGAGCGAAAGGCTAAATTAGATTTGTATATTAGCCCCATGGCTTCTCTGGTGCTGACTGACAGCTTACAGCTGACTTCTGACAGTCAACATTTAGGTATATACATAAATTTTGGACTGTCAGAAGTGACAGCTGCTAAACACATGTTTTTGCTGATCATATGGTTTGGCGTAGGGATACATAATTTGGTCTAGTACATTTTCAAAGCTGTCAACTGTTAGCTGTCAGTCAGCACCAAAGAAGCCATGCGGCTACTGTAGCACATAACACAATGTCAGTGAAAACTTCATAGTATAGTAGTAGATGTTGTTTTAGTGCATTTTTACTACAATTTCCCCACCGATCTCAGGCCGTATAAACAATGTTCCACTGTATTTAGACAATTAGTGAAATATGTTCTACGGTGGCGGTCTCATGGTCAAATTCCAGGATATCCTTGACAGATCATCCATCATGTGAATAAAATTAAACTTTTATGTTCTTACTGAATCATTTTTTTTTTTTTTTT
>CABFOW010005683.1:9408-39745 GCA_902141385.1 Timema californicum
GAAAATAAATTACTACCAATTTATTCTTAACAGTGGTTAAGTTTGTCATCTTGTTGACAGTTTGAGTTTAATTACAAACCAATATCCCCATAGCAGTCTTTACCGAGATCATGATCAACTTAATCATTATTATTATTAGCACCGCGTCTTACTACCCGTTCGGGTTATACGCACTCACGCTAATGTGTAATTGTAGGGTGATTGTGAGATGAAATGGAGGACCTACAGTTTAACGTGGAATCCGAACCACGGTGGAGGCCTGGCATTCCCCACATTAACAAGATGTATTTTCAGAGGTGAAGGAAGGGTTTGGTAATCAGATAAATCTGTCCCGGGACCGAGGATGGAACCCCGGACCCCCAACACAGAAGTCCGACGCCTTACCCCTAGACCACAAGGTCGCCCTGTGTGCCGATATCGCCATATAGCGGTACCGCCGCCGACATGACGTTATTTTTATTAACTAATATGTCTACTATAATACACTCAGAGGCATTATCCCCCTTAAAGTCTTACGTTTATTGTGATACTTTTCCTGTGCGGCGGCGACCACAGAGCACTCGTACGGTTGCTAGGCAACCAGCAATTACACAACAAACTCTAATAATAATGGTAACGTTTCATGTTATGAATGAGTCAAGAAGGAAATGATTCAAATATCTGACGCCAACGAGATGTAGAAGAGTTCTTCCCGAAATTATCTGCTAAGATTGTGCCTCAGTACGCACTTTGGTACGTATCATTGACTGGATGGTTCAGATATATAAACTCGTCGAACCGGTGTATGGACATTAGTTAACCTTTCACTGTTGCAGTGAACACAGTGTTGGTGACATATTATAGTGTTATTATAATTAATAGTGAGACTGCTCGCTATTTATTGTATCTCAATTACCATTACAGTAATATATATTTAGTAAACTATTAATCATGGTGTTGTGTTTCGTGATAATAGTTTCGACACTGTTGAACTTCTATGATGTGTCCGCCACACCATTTTACAGGTTCGGTAAGTACACACACATATTTGTATTGTTTTTTATTTATTTGAGATATTTAACGTGTACTTTCTAAACCGATTGATTAAATCAGCACATGAGAATTTCTATGAACGAGAGTTAACGGGCCTACCATTTTTTTCCGGGGGAGGTATTTTCACATAACTTCCAGGGTTCTTTCACATGGCACAATCGACATGGGACCCGACGGATTTACTTACGCTCCGAAGGAAGTTGTGCTACGGATTTTCATCGCTCAAGACCACCGAGGTTGACATTTGGATTGACAAAAAATTTTTTAGTGGGGGTATGAAGGCCACATTTTCAACGCGAAGTAAAGTTTTTTTTAACCGCGTAGTAAGAGTGGGAAAAAACGTTGAAGGAAAAACTACCTAAATACACCCGAATGGGATTCGAGCTCGGATATCTCCATTATTGGCAGGCCGGTCCATTGAAAGATTGACACACCTTAGATAAGGGGTTTCAAAATTGTGTGATCAATGGGCCATATTTAAAATTTAAATTAGGCCCACTCTAGAGGACCACATTTTGAAAAAATTCAATATTTTCATATTTTAAAATAAAAGAGAATTCCAAGCTAATAACTTATTACGACAAAAAGAAAAAAAAGTTAGTCCCTATTTAAGACAGCAATAAAGATCCTATTATATTACCAGAAATTTAACACATTTTTATGGCAATTGTGTTACTATAGATTAAGTAGCCAATATATTATATTTGTTAATTATGGCTATAGCTGCATATAAATTCTATTAATTTAAAAATGATACATTGACATGGGAATTGAAGCCAGGACCTTTGGCCTAGTACGTGAATGCTCTAACGACTGAGCTATCCAAGAATCGTCCCAAGACATCTTTCAATTTAAATAATACAAGACCAGTAAACCCTTGCGAAACCTTCGCACATTTAAACCTTCCCCTTCATACCTCAAAATAAATAAATAAATGATTTAGTCTTTTGTTGGGTTGTAGAAATTTAATACCCAGTGAAGTGTATACACAAAATAACAAAGAGAGTTTATTAATGTGAACGTATTTATCATCTACAATATCTCTTTGTATACAATATTTGATGTCAGAATGCAATCATCCTGAATTTTTTGTTTGTAATTTTCGGTAATTGACACAAGAATATTTTTATATTTAGGACTCTTGAAACAATCCGGCTCTTTGAAGCGTCTGTTCCTGAGACATTGATAGTCATTGCAAAGACAACGTTCTTTTAATTTAAATTTTAAACAATGTGTTTTAACGTAAACTGAATATGCTATGTCATAATTCGGTATAAAAACACCTATCCACTGATGCCTTATTCCTCTTTGCAGGCTTTGTATTAGTTGAGAGAAAGGTATGTTGACAACAAAAATAATAAATAGCATAATATTTAGATTCAGGCATAACCGTAATAATCAAATATAATAGCTTGGAAATCTACTTCATCATAATATTTGCGTTCGTACACTTATCATTGTAGCATAAAGCCCTCTCGAGTGGATAGTGGCTGCGTTTTCTGGTAACTCGTGATTTTAAATTGGTCAATCATGTGTAGCTGATGATTACTACACGTCCATCACAGACTCTGCCTTAAAATATGAGTACGGGACGATTCCTGGATAGCTAAGTGGTAATGGCAATAGCGTGCAAAGTCAATTGTACCTGGTTCGATTCAGGAGTTTAAGCGTCATTTTTCAATCAAAATAGTTTATGTTATTGTCATTATTTAAATCTTTTGACGAAATAACTTTGAATAAAATGTTGACAAATGTGTGCCTGTAATTCTAAAGATTTCGGTTTTGTTTATACTTTTTAATGTAAGAAAACAATTATTAACATACTTATGTTTTCCCAAAATTATTGCAAATACTCGTATTTGCTGCTCAAATTTAAAAAAAAAGGGAATTGATTCCTGTTGAAGAAAAAGAGTATAAATTTGGCAAACCAACCTCTCATGGCCAATTTCCTCATTATTTGTCAAATTCCCAAATGTATTTTTACGAAGTTTATAAGATTGCCGTATTTGTTGGTTTATCATAAGGACCATGGGCATCACAAAATCAAATATTGGCCGTGTTGTCTATGTTACTGTCCATCAGCTAGTTGTATATTGACCGTGTTGTCTATGTTACTGTCCATCAGCTAGTTGTATATTGACCGTGTTGTCCATGTTACTGTCCATCAGATAGTTGTATATTGACCGTGTTGTCTATATTACTGTCCATCAGCTAGTTGTATATTGACCGTGTTGTCCATGTTACTGTCCATCAGATAGT
Source organism: Timema californicum (assembly GCA_902141385.1). Taxonomy (NCBI): domain Eukaryota; kingdom Metazoa; phylum Arthropoda; class Insecta; order Phasmatodea; family Timematidae; genus Timema; species Timema californicum. The sequence continues at coordinate 12,700 of CABFOW010005683.1, forward strand.
TGTGTATTGACCGTGTTGTCCATGTTACTGTCCATCAGATAGTTGTATATTGACCGTGTTGTCTATGTTACTGTCCATCAGATAGTTGTATATTGACCGTGTTGTCCATGTTACTGTCCATCAGATAGTTGTATATTGACCGTGTTGTCCATGTTACTGTCCATCAGCTAGTTGTATATTGACCGTGTTGTCTATATTACTGTCCATCAGCTAGTTGTATATTGACCGTGTTGTCCATGTTACTGTCCATCAGATAGTTGTATATTGACCGTGTTGTCCATGTTACTGTCCATCAGCTAGTTGTGTATTGACCGTGTTGTCTATATTACTGTCCATCAGCTAGTTGTATATTGACCGTGTTGTCCATGTTACTGTCCATCAGATAGTTGTATATTGACTGGGTTGTCCATGTTACTGTCCATCAGATAGTTGTGTATTGACCGTGTTATCCATGTTACTGTCCATCAGATAGTTGTGTATTGACCGTGTTGTCCATATTACTGACCATCAGATAGTTGTATATTGACCGTGTTATCTATGTTATTGTACAGAAGGCCAGTCCTGTCCTCTGAGGTCAGGCCGCACGGGAGTGTGTCGCGACCTGAGGGATTGCAGTCCAGCGCTCACCGGACTACAGAAGAGGATCACACCGGTGATCTGTAGTTACCGGGGTCGAGATGCGATAGTGTGCTGCGACCCCCGGTCCCTTCCTACCACCCCCAGCACGCCAGAGTCTGTACCCGCCATATCTCCACCGAGTAGGAGCAACAGAGACGCACATATACCCAGCAAGAGTGAAGAAGGTGAGACAGATAGACAGTGTCACGGTCAATTAATACAAACTTTAGAAAAATGTAGATGAAACACTATCAATTTAGTATCACAAGGCTTGGTATTCGAATATTTTTAACATAAGAACCTTTGTAACAATAAACAGACATTTTAAAATTGAGAGACATTACATTTAAGATTATCAGACTCATTAGCAATGTACAAAAAAAAAAGGTTATTGTAAATACGTTATTCACTCAGTATCCTAATACTTATCATTAACGATGATAACTGGCCCCGGGTGACCTGGTGGTCTAGGGGTAAGGTGTCAGACTTCTGTGCTGACGGCCGGGGTTCAATCCTCGGTCCCGGCAAAGAATTATCTGATTACCAAACCTTTCCCTCACCTCTGACAAGACATCTTGTGAATGTGAGGAATTCCAGGTCTCCACCGTGGTTCGGATTCCACGTTAAACTGTAGGTCCTTCATTTCATCTCACAATCACCCTACCATTACACATTAGCGTAAGTGCGTATAACCCGAACGGGTAGTAAGACGAGGTGCTAATAATAATAATAATAATAATAATAATAATAATAATAATAATAATAATAATAATAATAATAATAACTGGCCCCATGATGTAGTGGTCAGTGCACCTGGCTACGAACCTAGGGGTCTAGGGTTCGTTTTCCGGCTGGTATCTTGGGTATTTTTTTTCCAGAAATGGGACCTACCCCAACGGTCACCACGGTTTGGTTAGTTAGATCTAAGTCAGGTTAAGTGTTTCTACTGGTTCCATACCCTGATACCCAATATCACCATCATCTCATCGGAACATGGAAAGAGTCTCCAAGGAATGAATATACGATTTGTGCGTTTGGGAGTTCCCCGGGTAACGGTACATTAGTACTAGTACCACACACTTGGCTACGAACGATGTAGCGCAGATGCGCAGTATTATTATATTATTACTGATGAGGCTGTATTTCGTTTTATATATTTGACTGAAACATAAATAATAATGAATTATTTTTGTAAAAAAAAGTCATTGAAAAGTGGTAAAAAATTATTGAAGAGATACAAACAATTTAGAAAAGTTTGAGTTTACTAGTTGAAGATTTTAGTAGTAATCCTTTTCACCACTAGTACTACGAGAGTAGCGCGTTTGACCACGTGAACCACCGAAGTGGGGTACTAATTATAATGTAAGATGTAATCAATGTTGGCCACAATGCAGCGTGTTTGTATTTTCTAAAAGGTTCTTCCTATCAGAGTCCTACTATAGTTTGTATTTCAGGATCTTCTCAATCAGTGCAGGCTGTCCCGTTAAACTAAAGCGTGCTTTGTGTCATTGTTGCAGCGTGTAAGTCGTACAACAACGAACTCCCTCTTCAGTTACACTCGCTCATACTGGGTGGAGAGAATGTCGAGCCAGGGGAACTACCTCATATGGTGAGTTCATGGTCCGAAACTACAGTAGTTCCATGGCTTCTTTGGTGCTGACTGACGGCTTTGAAAAGTTACCAGACAAAATTATGTATCCGTACGCCGAACCAGATGATCTGCAAAAACGTGTGTTTAGCAGATGTCACTTCTGACAGTCAACATTTAGGTATATACCTAAATGTTGACTGTCAGAAGTCGGCTGTGATCTGTCAGTCAGCACCAAAGAAGCCACGGGGCTACTGTACATACAAAATGATGTCTACTGGGCAAAATATTCAATACATGGACCTCTGACTTTGTGGAGAGCGCCGTTCCAAAGGATGGGGGGTTTTTGGAGTTCAAACTTTTGATGTATTCTCCTTCTTATTGCCTAAAAATATATATTAAAAAAAAATTGTATGGCGTTAGACCTAACGGCTACCGTCTGTTGGCGAAGATGGTCCCAACTTATGCTGATATAAGGTGTCATGTGTTCGGCACAAAGAACCCTCCAGCCGTTAGCTCAGTTTTTCAGACCAGTGCCTCTACATTTTTCAAGTAGCTTTTATTTGTATTTACGAGGTTGATCTGACCCACTGCTTCACATAAAATCTGGAGTCTCCAGGGATTGAACCCGATACCTCAGGATCTGTAGCCAGGAACTATGACCAATAGGTAGCCAGGAACTATGACCAATAGATCACACAGGCAGTCCATTATTGTCAATGATAATATTTTATCAGGGTCTTATCAAATCCTTAACACACCCCAATGCGTATAAATAACGCTATAAGGTTGGAATGAAGGTAAAGTGGAAAAAGTTAAGTGCTTTTACAGCTTTTATATCAAAACATTCTTTTTGGTCAAGAACCAGCCTCGGTGGCGTAGTTGGCTAACGCGCTTGTCGTGTTGAAGCTCGACTGCTGAGGTCGGGGAGATCGAGGTTCAAATCTCGGTCGAGTGAACTTGGGGTGTTTTTTCCTAAATGGTTTTCCACTCTCCCTCCACGGAAATGTGGATTGAATTCCTCTAATTCAACCTTCCCAATCCCTAATCCATTAGTTTAATTAGTACTTAAAGCGTATAACCTGAACGGGTAGTAAGATGCGGTGCTAATTATTATTATTTTTGGTCAAAATAAAAATAACTCTCAATAGACACATAGAGTTTAATAATCGTATTCACATGGTGATATCAAAATAATGTTAGTGTTAATAAAAATTCTTTCCACTATCCACCGAGGGAAATAGTCCCTATATCCCCCTTCAACCACTCCCTCTAAAAAAAATAGCCATCGATGCTGCATTGTCACTTTCTTTTTATTTTGAACAAAACTTGTGGCCCTATTAATAAAATTACCCTTTTTTTTTTCCTCCGCCAGGCTGCTCTTGGCTACGTTCAGTCAGGAATGTCCACGATCACGTGGGATTGTACCGGAAGTCTGATCAGTGACCTCTATGTAATGACTGCAGCCCACTGTGTGCGAACCCGGACCGGCAAGTAAGTGCCGCTTCTTTATATTATGTGTAGTGCTGTTTTTCCTTAAATTATTTGATCGTGACCCTTTAATATAACATTTTCCCGGTCTTATGACCCAAAGGGTATTAGGGTCGCTGCCCGTTTTTGAACGCAATATTTAATCAAACATGTTGTAGTTACGATAGTTTATGAGTAGAGAACTATGTTTTGGAACGCAATATTTAATCAAACATGTTGTAGTTACGATGAGTTTATGAGTAGATAACTATGTTTAGGAACGCAACCTTTAATCAACCATGTTGTAGTTATTATGGTTTATGAATAGAGAACTATGTTTTGGAACGCAATATTTAATCATACTTTTTGTAATTCCGATGTTTATCGAGTAGTTTGAAGTTTTCCTTAAGAAAATTAAACACTTATTTAAAAAAAAACATCAAATAGATAATTTTGAAGCATCTACGAGTTTCTCACAAGTGTCATTGTTGTCGCAGGAAACTGGTACGAGTACGCCTTGGGAGCATCGACCTGAATTCTAGATCTGACCCCTCCGAAGAGTTCCAGGTGGAAGATAGTTTCGAGGTTCATCCCGATTACAGCACAATCAGAAGCTACAACGACATCGCCCTCATTCGGTTGCCCAGGAAGGTGAAGTTGACCGAGTTGCTGTTCCCGGCCTGTCTTTACACCAGAGAAGACCTACCTAGGGGACCTTATATTATCGCCGGTTGGGGCGCCACAGACAAGGATGGTGAGTTAGAACTCCTTCCATTGAAATACAAGTAATTGAATGTTTTTGGAAGCTATTTGGAGTGGTCCTCACTTGGAATTTTTTTTAAAAAAAGATGTATATAGAAGCTATTTGGAATGGCCTCCTACGGGTATTCATTATTAAAATTGTATGCCTCTAGAAATTATTATTATTATTATTATTATTATTATTATTATTATTATTAGCACCGCGTCTTACTACCCGTTCGGGTTATACGCACTTACGCTAATGTGTAGTGGTAGGGTGCTTGTGAGATGAAATGAAGGACCTACAGTTTAACGTGGAATCCGAACCACGGTGGAGGCCTGGCATTCCCCACATTCACAAGATGTCTTGTCAGAGGTGAAGGAAGTGTTTGGTAATCAGATAAATCTGTGCCGGGACCGAGGATTGAACCCCGGACCCCCAGCACAGAAGTCCGACACCTTACCCCTAGACCCCCAGGTCACCCTCTAGAAGTTATTTGGAGTAGTATTTCCCTGGCAATTTTTTGAAAAGTGGATGCCTCTATACATTATTTGAAATTGGATACAAGACCATCTTTAAGATTCATATTATGAACTTATGAAATTTTTGTAAGGGAGGGTGGTTGGACCCTTTAAACCCTCCCTACTACCCCTATAGATTGAAACAGTTTTTCTAAACCAATCTTGTCCTTCCCAAAGGTGTCGTGAGGAGTTCAGAGCTACGGAAGGCAACGATTCAGCCCTTGACGCTGGACCGTTGCAACCAGACCTTTCCAATCGGCCCCAAACTTCGGATGGGACTGAATGAAGATATGATGTGCTTTTATGATCCTAATGGAGAAATGGACACTTGCATGGTGAGTTGGACATTTTTCAATTTACATAAACTCCATTCACGGTAGGAATTACTCTCTGAAAGGTCTTTTTTCCTACCAATATCCTACTATATAATAGATTTCTGGTAGGGAAAAAGGCCTTTCAGAAGTCAATTCCTACGCTGAACAGACTTTATGTCAAGATACCTGTTTTTTTCTCGATTCAGATTCTTGATTTCAACTTCGATTTGCATTGGATTCACGATTCTCGATTCTTGAACATTTCCTTTTTTCATTATTTTTACACGCATCTGTTCTCATATTAATATATTCTTATTCATCTTCATATCACAGGAAACCGCCTAAAAATGTTAATGGTAAAGTGGATATTTTTCTTTGTCAAAATAAAAAAATAATTGAATTAACTACCAATTATTAAAGCATATGATAAATAATTAATAAAATAATTAGGAATTACAATAATAAGCATGTATTTTTACCTACAAATAAAGCCTCACCAAGTAGAATATTTATAAACAATTTAAAAAAAAGGATAATTTAAAAATACTGAGAACACAAGTTTTTTAAATTCACCAAATAGGATCGTTATTTAAATCAAAATATATACCAAATAAGGGAAAATAAACCAGTATAGAGATAATCGATTGCCACTTATTCTGAATTTTACCATTTTGCTTAGTTGCCAGTACTTTCATTGAAAGCTAAGAAACAAATGATCGATAATCGCAATATAAAGATAGATTCTCGATTTTTTAGATGCCAGTATTAATCAAAGATATCGAGATATCGAAGAATAAAGTTTGACATCAATGCTTCCATAATGTTGTTGTTCTTATATAATGAAGCAATTTCCCTGCGACGATCGTTTCTACGTTAGTTTCAAATATCAAAACACTTTGTTATTTAATTAAATTTAAATGTTTCTAAGAACTTGTACCATAAACCAAAGTAGTACTGGTTTATTTCACTTTAGGATTTATTTTTCTCCAAATAAAGCAATTTACACTCAATAAATATATTTAGAACAATATTAGATAGTGTTTAGGTTTATTTTTGTCTAACACATGGTTCAAGCATAAAGAAATTCACTTATATACATGGGAAAGGGGCGATTCAAGAACGATTATTGATGTTGTGGTGTATGATGAGAGACTTAGAAGTTTAGTAAAGAATTCCAGGGCTGTTCGTAGGGTTGACTGTGGAACTAATAGCATCCTAGTGATATCAATAGTTGAATTAGATAGGAATTTTGTGAGGAAACTTTGCAAGAGTATTAAAAAAGTAAGTGTGAAAATGGAAAAAAAATGCAGGACAAAAGTATGAAAGCGCTATTCGAAAGATTGCCGGAAGAAAAATTAACTTTACAAGAGCATGAATGGAATGTAGAGATAAATGCTAATGATAATATAAAGTGCTTGGAACAGAATTAAAGGTGCTGTAGTTGAGTGCGCGAAAGATGTATGTGGATATGTGGTGACGGGAAACTTGAAAAGAGGTGCACGGTGGGATGAACAGGTGAAAGATTCCCCGAGAGAAAAGAAAGAGGCATGCTACCACTTGTCAGATTGTGTGAGTTGTTCATTGTGTGTGCCGGGATTACGAATGTTCCTAATGACTGGAGGAATTCTGTCATTGTTCCTTTGTCCAAAGGCAGTATGAATGAATGTAAGAATTATAGGGAAATTAGTTTGTTGAGTATTCCAGGCAAAGTTTTTGGGAGAGTCTTAATTGAGAGTGTGCGTGAAAAAACTGCTAGAAAACGTTACTAGATCTACCTTCATATATTCAAATTTATACGTCAAGCGTTGTGATATCAAAATGTTGATTTTGATGGATATTATCACCCTACCTATAAAATAACACCATTAATACAATAAACTTTTACTAAAGTTAACGTCAAAAGAGATGTGTTTATATTTCTTAAAATATGTCCCAAAAGATCATTTGAAAGAATATCAAGGTAAAGAAGAGTTAGATATATAGATTTAAGGTCTTGCCACAGATATCAGGGCCGGATCGCCCCCGGCCCTGAAACAACAGATTCACACCTTTTAGGACCACACACTTTTTTTTGGAGGTTAATCTGTCTTGAGTTCTTGGGTGTGTCAAGTATCGTTTCTATTTGTCCATCCAAAAGGATAAAACATTTGCAAATTTTAACAATAGGGAGTTAGTAGTGAAAGCAATAGCGTTGAAATAAGAGGAAGAAGGTAGAATTATTATTATTTGAAGGTATTTAACGTGCACTTTCTGAATCGACTGATTATATATCAGCACATGATAATTTCTATGAGCGAGAGCGAAAGGAGCTACCAATTTGGCCAGGAAAGGTATTTTCACATACCACCTAGCGCTATTTTACATGCCACAATCAACGTGGGACTGGCGGCTTTACTTCCCCTCCGAATGAAGTTGTGCTGAGGATTTTTATCTCTTAAGAAAAAACCCGTCGACCCCGGTTGGATTTGAACTTACAAAGATTGGGTCCTGAGGCGAGAACTTTATCCCAAGACCGCTCAGGTTGACATAGAAGAGTTAAGATTGAAAAGGAGGATGTGGGTTAACAAGGAATGTAAAATCGGGCCAGTGGAAAGGGAAATTCATCAAACATTTTTGACTAATATTATATAATTTTTACTATTTTGATATTTTCAATAAATTAGAAACAAAAAATAAATATTTATTTTCGATTACTTAATTCAAGCAAGACTATTAATAAAAATAAAAATGAGTACTAAATGTTTTGCCTCTAAACAAGCTGACAGCCATTAATCATGTGAATAAATCAACCTCTTTCTTTCATCGTTACTACAAGTACCCCCATGGCTTCTTTGGTACTGACTGACAGCTCACAGCTGACAGTTAGAAGCTTTGAAAAGTTACCAGACCAAATTATGTATCCCTACGCCGAACTATATGATCTGCAAAAACATGTGTCTATCAGCTGTCACATCTGACGATCAAAATTTAGGTTTATGCCTAAATGTTGACTGTCAGGAGTCAGCTGTGAGCTGTCAGTCAGCACCAAATAAGCCATAGGGCTACTGTACAATCATTAATCGGCTTTCCTATAGCCATCTTGGGACAGTATTTGTAACTACATGTGTTTTTACAGGGAGACTCCGGTGGCCCGCTGCAAGTTCTCACAGAGGAGAGTAGCGACGTGTACTCTGTAGTGGGTATCACGAGTTTTGGACCTGCAACGTGTGGAGCAGGGCCGGCGGTCTACACTAAGGTTGCCAGATTTATACCCTGGATAGAGAAAATAGTGTGGCCTTGAGCGAAATATTTAAATAGTGCTTTAATATTGTATTTGAAGTACTTAATTAGTTTATAATTTTAGACCACCATTCAACAAACGTTTCAGTTTGTATTAAATACTAAACCTTGCAATAAGAAAAAACTAATATACATTTTCAATTTAAATTTAAGTGAAATAAATCTAATTACTTATTTATGCCTTAAAAATAATAATATTGACAAAAATAATTTTTCTTTTAAACTTAAAACAAATATTATGAATTGATGAAATTAACTATGTCAGAATTTGAATTCTTAGGGAAAGATTCAATTACTTGAAAATTACGTCAGTACATAATTTGTTTAAGTATCCCATAAAATTATTCGTTTTTAAATGCGATTCTTTATATGGGTATACATTTGTATAATACTATATTTATATATAATTATATACTCGGCCAAATAAATTAATTTTGAACATCCTTTAAAAAAAGTTCAATTACATTATTATTATTAGCACCGCGTCTTACTACCCGTTCGGGTTATACGCACTTACACTAATGTGTAATGGTAGGGTGATTGTGAGATGAAATAAAGGACCTACAGTTTAACGTGGAATCCAAACCACGGTGGAGGCCAGGCATTCCTCACATTCACAAGATGTCTTGTCAGAGGCGAAGGAAGGGTTTGGTAATCAGATAAATCTTTGCCGGGACCGAGGATTGAATCCCGGCCGCTAGCATAGAAGTCTGACACCTTACCCCTAGACCGCCAGGTCACTATTCAATTACAATATCTCAAATATCACCATATGTCTAACTATTATATTTATTTGTATATATATTTATTATTTATTATTGAGTTGTGGGCAACTTAGGATGCACCTGTTTACTGTGACTTATTTACTAGTTCCTTACAAATAATTTAAGACAAAATGTTATATTTTGCTCAAGTGCCAATTTCTTGTCTCTAAATGTATTCAAAAACTTTTATAAGACTGATATAATGTAGTATATATGTAGAATCTACTTTATAATATATTAAATTTGAGTCTGAACTGTCTATTAAAGCTATAAGTATAATGTGATATATTGTATTTAGTATTAGTAACTATTTAAGTGTAATTTTATAAGCAATACTAATGTAGCTAGTTATATTGCTCATGTACTGTACAATCATGTTTATTAATAACACTTTATCTGCTACTCAACGTGTTTTATGATAATCGAATAATAGGTATACTTTTAAAATAGTGCCTGTAGAATTTTTAAGCTCTTTGAAACCAGTTTGTTTTAAATTCTGGCCGTTTGAATTAAAAAAGATAGTATTTTGTTCAAATTCGTTAAACTAGGTAGTCTACCATAGCAGAAAAGGTAGTCTATGGTCTCAATAATTTTACTGTGTTAAACATTACGAATAACTACCATTCACAAGTTTTATTTTTCTACACACTTTTATATTTATAAAGTTGTAATATATCATGTATATTAAGTTATGCATCACATATAAAATATGTTTTAAGTGACAAGCAAAATCTATTTATGTATTTGTATTGTGTTCATTAAATTACCTTGAACATTGTTTAGAGTACTGACTGGAAAACCCAATGGGAAGAGACCATTGAGGAGACCTAGACGTAGATGAGAGGATAACATTAGAATGGACCTGAAAGAGATAGGGTGTCATGAGGTGGACTGGATATAAATAGCTCAAGATAGAAATAGGTGGCATTCTTTTGTAAGTGCGGCAATAAATTCCCGAGTTCATAATGCCATATAATAAGTAAATTACCTTAATTGTCATAATTGTCTCATAGCATGGGAAATTAACTTTGAGGCTTTTTTCCATATTTGTAGTGAAAACGTGTATTTTAATATTCAATATTATAATCACAGAAATCTTTCCTTTATCGTCAATATAGTGGATGAAAAAAAATTATGTAATTATATTATTTGGTTGGAATATGCTACTTTCTGACATAAGTTTTTGTATAAGTATTATGTTTTATGGAAATAAATATTATGTTACGTTTTATACACAATGTCTTCTCTGCTTTATTCACGGTTTAAAATTTATTTTCTCACTTTCCATGCTATATAATGATCGTAAATATTCACTAATTAATAAATCCAAGAGATGTCGTGCGGTTTCATATTTTTTTACTAAATCTTTGTGGAAAGACTATCTTTCTTTAGAGGAAACCAACATTATTTTATATTTTAATTAACTTTTCACCAATTTAGCGTTTTGACAAAAGTGAAACCAACACACTAAATTCTATTTATATATTTATTTATTAGAGACATTTCACCTGTACTTTCTAAACCGACTAGTTATATCAACACACGAGAATTTCTATGAACTAGAGCAAAAGGGCCTACACATTTTTCCGGAAAAGGTATTTTCACCTACCTTCCATGGTTCTTTTACAAACCACAATCAATATGGGAGCGACCGCTTTACTTACACTCCGAAGGAAGTTGCGCTACGGATTTTTATCGCTCTAGAAAAAACTGCCGATCCCGGCTGTGTTTGAACCCACGACCACTCGGTCCTGAGGCAAGCCCTTTACCCCAAGACTACTGAAGTTGACTACATACTATAGTCATAATAGAGTAGTATAGTTTGTGCATCTTATTATACAATAATTATTTCTCTTTAACACCCATCATTATGTCATCAATCTTGCTCTTGGCTTGCTGCAGCTCACCAACTCTGCCTATCCTGGTCCAAATTCTTAAAACTTTTTTCTGTCAACATCTTTCCTGTACTCTCATATAATTCCACTCTGCTCATGACAGATATTCAACAGCTGTTAATATCACAATGTGAAGAAAATTAAGCTCTATATTTCTACTGGAGCAATATTTGATATCTTTTGATACAAAAAAAAGATGCTATAAAAACTTCAAGCACAGTGGCACCTTAAGAATCGTTTTGGTGTTTTCGAAGCCTTAGATCCACTTAGGGGTGGTGCCTTAAGGCCAGGAATTTATTTAATACATTCAACAAAACTAATAAAAAGTTTACAAAATCTGTATAAAAAATAGATTTATTACAAAATAATAATATTTACATACATTCGTCTCCTATTTTCACGATTCTTACTCGTTCATCATACAATTAATTTCACCCTAATAAATGAGGAGCCACTTGAATGAAAAAGTAGCGTATCCGTGTTAGAAAACTGATACTAACGGCCGTTAAGATTCGTTGTGCTGACCACATGACACACTCTATCCGCAGAGATTGGCACTACATTCACCAACAGACGTTGGCCACTCGGTATGTATGGCTAAATGAAGGTTATCACAAAACGACGCATTTGTAGGGACATTATTTGAAAGGTTTAAGGTCCGATATACCAATCAAAGGCATTGTGGTTTTAAAAATCTTGATACGTTTCTTCTTTGTTACTGTCGGCTCCTCCCAAGTCAGCGAACAACTACTAAGGACTGGAGGACTGTCCAAACCACGCGGCGATACCTCCTCCGCCAGAACTAGGCGCGTCGAGATAAGACGCTACCTCCCAGCTAATGTCGGATGAAGCCGCACCATACCTGCGTCTAGTACTTGAGGGAGGGTAGGTGTTCGTACGCGAGTAAGGTGTGTTGAACTGAAGAGGAATATCGGTTGATCTCAGTGGAGTATTATCAGAGTGAGGCGAGAGGCGCAGATACGAGGGAGGGGAGTTGGATTGAAGAAAGTACGTGTTCAGATATGAGGGAGATGTGTCGTCATACTGAGCCAGGGAATTTAGGCAGCAGGGATATAAGTCTGGATTAATTGGAGGCGTATTATAATTAGGTTGGGAATTTTGAGGATATTGATATGCGTTTGGAGAACTCGGAGGCGTGTCAGACTGAGGAAAGGTAGTCGTAGTTGAAGGACAAGTACATGAGGTTATTGGAGGCATGTCAGCTTGAGGAGGGGTAGTCGTAGTTGAAGGACAAAGTACATGCATTTATTGGAGGCATGTCAGCTTGAGGAGGGGTAGTCGTAGTTGAAGGACAAGTACAAACAATTATTGGAGACGTGTCAGACTGAGGTGTAAAATGTAAACATTTGCGACACGTACCTGGATAACTCGATGGCATGTCACATATAAGTGGAGAATTTGAACAATGGCACCCAGTGCTTGGAAGTGTGTTGGACCGGAATGGGGAATTTAGGTAGAAGCAAATCGTGGACGGATGATATGAGGGAGTGTCAGACTCAAGGGGAAAATTTGAACAGCATGGACACGCATTTGGAAGGCTTTGAGGTGTATGACGTGGGAAATTAGGAGGAATCTCAAATTGAGGTGGGGAGCTAGGACAAGGGTAAGATCTATAGGAGCAAGTTTGACCCATGTAAGTGTAAGGAGATACATATGGAGGTTTTATATCTAATCTTGGATGTGTGCTAAGCTTAAAGGAATTTATGTGTATTTGAGGAGATATTCGAGAGGAATGTACGGACTTAGAAGGTAAAATATTTGGTATAGGATTACTGTAAACGTTCGGATAAAAATAAGTAGGTAATCTACGTTTCTCCTTCAAGCAAGGAGGTATATAAAATGCAGAGGATAAGTACGGAAATGGAAACGTATTGTCAACACCCCAGTAAGGAAAACTGGGAAAACTTGACAAAGATGATAAACCCAGAGATGATCTAGGTAAAGATGATAGCCATTGCGAGTTGATCCATTGGTAAGATGGCTGTGAGAAGCATGTGGTGATCAGTAATGAAGTTAGCAGCAAAACCTGCAAATAAAAAATATTAAGTGTTTAGATTTTAAAAAACATATTTCAGAACTAGTTTGAAAAAATTCAAGAAATTAAGGACCAACTACAATAAGCATGTAGAGGTGTTATTTTTTTTGTACCTAGCACCGCGTCTTACTACCTGTTCGAGTTATACGCTTAAGTACTAATTACGCTAATGGGTTAGGAATTAGGAAGGTTGAATATAGAGTAAGTGAACTCACATTTGCATGGAGGTAGAGTGGAAAACCATGAAGACAAAACCACCCCAGTTTTCCCGACCGAGATTCGAGCCTCGATCTCCTTAACCTCGGCAGTCTAGCCCAACACGAAACAAGCGCGTTAGCTAACTACGCCAACGAGGTGGGTGTTTTGTGTTTAGATTCTTATCTTCTATACGGGATGTTCACATATTCACTATAAGATAGTATAAATGAGGAAGGAAGTATTTAGCATGGGTGTGACGTCAGAGTAGACTATGAGACTAAGTCTTCCCAAACTTTGCACTGGACACTTAACACAAATAAAATATATCAAATGTTTAAATGGAATTGTAAGCTTAAAATAACCTTCAATTAAAGCTAATATATATAAAAAGATAATAAGGCAGGAAATATTGTTATCTATCATTTCATGTTACCCATATACATAATGTTAGTTACGCCTTTGGAATTTGAGTAACTGTATCAGAATCTCCGTTTAAGAGAGAGTGGGAAACCACGAAGAAAAAAAACCGTCTTCAATACACTCAGTTTCGATTTAAAACTCGTCCTCTCCGTCACCAGCAAACCAGCCATTGCTCATTTCCTAGCGGACGCTGGCAAACACCTAGTTGACTGCCGAGGGAGTGACGATGTCTGTCGGTTATCACGACTCAACCAACGGAACAGGCAGGTAGTTGTTACGTTTAGTAGCCTGAAGATACTTCTGTTGTTGTTACAGCATCTTATCACATTAAGTAGTATAATAATGACTACTGTACTGCAAGGGTCGGTGGATGTTAAACTTTCGCTCAAGCCAGTAGAACGTTTCACTATTAATCCTTAAAATTAATTCAAGGTCCATAAATACCTTTGTAAATAGGTTATGAAGATCTATCGCTTGTTCAAGAATGGTTTCCATGGGATATATGTGTCACGTGCGAAAGGTTTCTTTTAATAATTCTGTTTCCTTCACTAGGTAAAGTGAACGTTTAAGTCCATCGCACAAATCTCAGCAGATATGATTATTTATCTGACGAACTGATTCCAAAACAAGCTTTTTGCGCTTTTCCTGAGAGACCGGCTGCCAGCCGAGCTCACTAAATCTCCTGAATATCCAACTTATTCACTCGAAATAGCATCTGTAATGTCACTTTCGCAATTAAACGTGCGTGGTAAAAACATTGCAAGTACCATCCTTAAATTAGCTATCCCACCGCTGCCACCAGTGCTACGATTTTTGTTATTGTTTATTAAATTTGCACGAAATATTTTTGTACAGATAGTTTAACTCAATTTCATACTTATGAATCAACTTGATTTATTAACACACACACACACACACACACACATATATATATATATATTCTTTTGGAACTATTCCTAGAGGTATACATAGCTTATCTTATAAAGTTATAATGGAAATTCATTGACCATAACTAGACAAATGTCTGCAATTTTGTACTAACATTTCCCGGCAAAGATTTATCTGATTACCAAACCCTTCCTTCACCTCTGACAAGACATCTTGTGAATGTGAGGAATGCCAGGAGGAATGCCAGGCCTCCACCGTGGTTCGGATTCCACGTTAAACTGTAGGTCCTCCATTTCATCTCCCACTCACCCTACCATTACACATTAGCGTAAGTGCGTATAACCCGAACGGGTAGTAAGACGCGGTACTAATAATATTAATTTACTAACATTTATATAAAAATTAGATGCTTTTAAGAAATTATGTAGGTAGCAACGGGTTTTTAGCAATGTCAATAATCTGCTAGCCAAGTAGCAAAGAAAATCAGCCCTCGTGTTAGTTTACGGCCCAACACAATAACGTCATAAGAGCGTAAGGTGAGATTGTTCACTTCCCTTGTTTTAGACCACACAAGGTGCCACCGCGGAATTTGGGGGATAACGATACCGGGAGTGCAGTCGGTTGGCCCATGTTTTATCGAGAGGACCAATGGGAGAGTTTTCCTGGCTGATTTCAAAATTTCGGGTTAGTTCGATGAAGTAAGACTCGTCATTCTTGTTTTTAACTCGCTCGCTCGCTCGTTGTGTGTAAACGGTCGTCTCTCGGGAGTCTGGTGTTTATAAAGTTTTTGACGGCACCTCACGTTGGCTGATCAGGTGATTACCGTGGGTTTAATTGTTATAATGGAAGCTCAGGTGTAATAATTAGTAGTAGTTAAATTACACAGACTTTTAGATTTGTCCTCTATGAAGGAGCTAATAAGTTGTTATTGTGAATTTACCATTAATCTATTGACGGCCACTCTCATACTAGCCAATACGCGTACCGTGTGTTAAGGAAAATACCCGAAGCAAATTAATATAATAAATAGTAAGTTTAATTGTATACTGTTTTATTAATTTAACCAACACAGCGCATCCACTATACGAACTCTACAAGAACTATAATTTTAAAATAAGCATACGTTCCGTACTGATCTAATTTTTATTTGCTAAGCCATTACTGTTATATACAGGCTGGCCATGAAATTGATTGTCATAGATTGTGTCTGTTTATGCGCGCAGCAAAATACACTACCATCAAAACCCCACTTTACAAATGTTCGTGTCTTGCCTACTTTGATTATTACACGGCATAAGGTTTCACTGCGTGTAGCCCGGACGGGTAGTAAGACGTGCTGGTAATAATAATAATAATAGTAATAATAATAATAATAATGTCTCACTCTCGCATTAGGCTGAATTGGCGAAGACGGAGATATTGATCGGATTTGCCCAGGGTGGGTTGCCAACTTTATCTCAAAGTTAGTTTGTAAGTTTTGTGCTGATATAATCGGTCTATTATGAGAGTGCAAGTTAATTATCCTAAATAAAAATAAATTGTACGGTGCACTACGCAGAATTTCTCTTCCTTTTATCTTAATATACTGACATTAACTAAAAACTAGTAAGGTGTGCGAAATAAAATATATAAATTGTTGCAGAAATACTACACTAAATAGCATAAATGAAACAATGTACACACTTACATAAACAATGACAAAAGAAGAACGTCTGTTTCCACTAAAGGACATAACTAGGCAAAGCGGTAGCGATTTTTATGACAGAAATAATTAGGGGATAGCTAGAAATAATTTCTATCGCTTTATTTCGGGGGTGTGATGAACATACTAAGTTTCTCCCTTAAAATATCTCTGCTTTGGCCACCATATTGGAAAAACGGAGCAAAGTTTCAGTTTTTCACCAATATTTTCGTTTGTGTCAGTTTGATAGTGAAAATAGTTTACCAATATTGGAGGTCATTAAATTATCTATAAAAATGGTTATGAGGACCTATTCGCTATGACCTATAGTTTCGGATCAAGAACCGTGAGAAGTGTGGTGTTTTCCTGCAACCGCTCGAAATATTGAGCTTCGCTCACCGTATATGTCTATGTTTAATATTACTCTAATTCAATATTTTAACGAAAACTAATACAAATATATAAATACCATATAAATACCCGTTTTTAAGCCTATTTATGACAGCCTGATTTAACGTAAACTGAGTATGCTATGTCAGAAGCCAGTAAAAAATCCTATCCACTGATACCTTATTCCCCGCAGTAGGCTTTGTATTAGTTAAGAAAAAGGGATGTTGATAACAGAAATAATATATAGGATTTATATAGCAATTTGCAGCTTTTTTAAACTCGTTTCCACACCACCATACGGTAGAGTTTATGGTGCGTTTTTTTAAAGTGGTATCCACTGTAGGCCTAATTTACCAAGATTTAAAAAATAGTTTTTCTTCGTTTATAACTATAAGGTTGGTCAAAATCTTCTGCTTCTTATTTTACTCGTAGTAATCATGCGTCTCACTATCAGTTTCCGATTCGTGAGTTATTTCAGTCTCTTCAGACATAAAATGGTCTAATTTGGATGTCAGTTTCTGTATCAAAACTCAGGTTATCTGAAACGTCGATACTTGTGCACGATTGTTCCCGATAATTGTAACAAATCGTGGAACATCTAAGCCCAACTTTCCGGCAGATGCAGGATGCACTACACTCTTTTGTGCATTTACATGATATAGACTTTAGGAGAGTTTGTGGAGCTGGATCTTTAGTTGAGGTAATTGTAAGAATACCGTATTTGGCGTTCTTCCAGCCCCAAACTAGCAAGATTTTGGAGTTGCCATGCCATAGCTGTATTTGGTGTGGTGATACTCTCGAAAGGAGTGTTGGCTTGCAGCTTCCTGAGTAGGTGGTAAAGAGGCAAGACTAAACGAACTTTCGATAAGGACTTTGAATAATAATAGTACCTAGCACTGCGTCTTACTACCCATTCGGGTTATACGCTGGGACTTTGAAAATAGTTGTAATATCAGATTATCCAATGAGCTGTCATCGATCTTGGCTCCGTAAAAAACCTGTTGTCCTTCCACGTCAATCACATCTGGATGTGCATCTGGGTCCTTGAAAAATCTCCACTATTATCTGAAATTTCTTGCTTTCCTTCAATAACCCAACCATCTTTAATTTCCCTTACCTGAAGAATGCGGAAGCTGTGTTGTTGCCACTGAATGCGTGTAGAAACAAGATGATATTTCTTACTTCGTTCGGCAATTTTAAACAGCTCAAGGGAAATATCATCTTGTCCGTTTTACCTCTGCTCGGTTTCATCTAGTAAATTTTTGATGTAGGTGGAGATAATGCTGTTAGCAGCACCATAAATTCTATGTCTTCGCCTACTGCAATTACACAGTCGTAATTAAGTGATATATAAATTGTGGTATTGATAATGAGACAGTCAATATCTTCATCAGCTTGTATAACGACGATTCCCTCTTCTTCAAGTTTTTCACTTAATATGGAGATAAACCAGCTTTTATTGTTATCATTCGATATAAGTTTTTTCTTGTGACATAGTGGTTGCCATAGACTTATCGAATAGTACATCAACGCCAGTATGTCTGTTAAATTGATGAAAATGTTCGTCTGATCTCATAATTTTGGCTGCATCTTCATATCTGTCGAAAACGATTATGCTATGTTTATTGAAATATTTTTGAACATATTCCACGTACTTAGACATAATCGAAGAGAAAGTTTCTCTTTGATGACAAACAACACGGTGAAGAAGAAATCTACCGTGTATAACGTGAATTCCGTTTTCAAAATTTACTTCGTTAAAGATAGAAGTTCACAGCTAAGCTTTACACACATTTTGACTCTTGGAATCTTGCACTAAAATATCTAACAACGCCCTTAGAGACGAAAATTTAATAGTACAAAAATACTGAAGTAATTAGTAATATGAAAATGAATTACTTATTCACCCTAATTATTTAAGGGGGTTTGGAACCCCTAAGTCCCCCTTGGTATGGCTTTAAAATGTTGATACATTTGAATCAATTATTGTAAAAAAAATTGAGTTAGAGTAATATTAAATATAGACTGTGACATACGGCGAGTGAAACCCGATATTTCAAGCGGTCGTGGGAGAGTACCACACTTCTGGCGGTTGTTTCTCCGAAACTATGGGTCTTAGCAAATATGTCCTCCGGATTGTTTTTATAGAGAATATAATTATCTCCAATTTAGGTAACGCATTTTTCATTGAAAAATTTACATAAGCGGAGATATTGGCAAAAAACTGAAATTTTGCTAGGTTTTTTCAATCTGGTAGCCAAAGCAGAGTTCTTTCGAGAGGGAACACTTAGTATGTTTATCAAACCCCCAAAATTAAGCGATCAAAACCATTTACAGCTTCCCCATATTTCTTTCCGCTAAACGACCTTTATGTCCCTCTGGCGCCTGGGCTAAACAATCAATTTCACATTTTAAAGACCAGAATAAAAAAAAACAGCATATATTTGCTTACAGCTCAGAAACTATTGGTTTTCTAAAAATATATTTCAATGAAAGGGTTTCATTTAAAAAATACTACTACTTTGCGATGATAAGTTATTTCAAGTGCTGGAGATATGAGCTCAAACTCGGAAATTTCCGCTGATGTAGAATGCCCTCAAAGTAATTTTCATGGAAACATAAGAATTTCCATTTTTGTTTGCAATGTTAAACAGTGCCTATATACGAGTTTTAATCGAAATCGTTAAAGCAAATTTCGAGAAAATAAATCTTTTCTCTTTTTGACCATCAGTAAAAAAAACTCATTGTGTCAGCCCACAATAAAGCTATTCCTACTGAGCGGTCGCCGTCTGCTTACGAAGATAGTGCCAACTTTTGCGGATAGAGTGCACAATGTGGCTAGCCCAACAAATCACCCTTAATTTTAGGATTAGATATCTAATTTTAAAAATTCCTCGGGAGAACCTTATAAAAATCCTAGATATCATGTTTTAGCCTGATAGGTAAAATGGTTTTGGCTCTAGGCCGAGATACAGACAGACAGACAGACAGACAGACAGACAGACAGACATAAAGACGGAGAGACAGACAGACTGCACTGCGAAAACTACTTTTTCGATTTCAGGGGGTCATGAAACGTTGATATTTATCAAAGTATTGAGCTCATTTTTTTAATTTTTACGATCACATTAGTTCTCTATATCCGACACCTTAGCTGAGTTGGTAGCTTGTCTGCCTACTGAGCTAAGGGTACCAAGCTCGATTCCCGGCATGGCTGAAAAATTTATCATTGATGAAATATGGGTTTACCATTTCACAGTGATAAATTAACGGGCGGGGACTGGATGTTGTGCTTGTCCTAGTCTTAAGTAAGATTATAAGTCATCTTATGTTACGACAGGCCTAACAAGCCGGTAGTGGAAAATTTATGGCTTGAATAAAAAACTGACCCAGGCTCCAGGTTGGAATTAATAATGGATGTGAAAAAATAAAATAGTTCTCTATCCGAGAGGTTGAAAGAAAGTAAAAAATCCATCACTTGAATTTGATTGAACATTTCGAACACGATTCATTATTATGTTACTTTATTGATTCAACAATACAACATAAACGGTATAATGGGATTTAGAATAGAAGGCTTTTTTGACAGTTATAAAAGTTGATAAAATATTTTCCACATACAACAGACAGACAGACATAAAGACGGAGAGACAGACAGACTGCACTGCGAAAACTACTTTTTCGATTTCAGGGGGTCATGAAACGTTGATATTTATCAAAGTATTGAGCTCATTTTTTTAATTTTTACGATCACATTAGTTCTCTATATCCGACACCTTAGCTGAGTTGGTAGCTTGTCTGCCTACTGAGCTAAGGGTACCAAGCTCGATTCCCGGCATGGCTGAAAAATTTATCATTGATGAAATATGGGTTTACCATTTCACAGTGATAAATTAACGGGCGGGGACTGGATGTTGTGCTTGTCCTAGTCTTAAGTAAGATTATAAGTCATCTTATGTTACGACAGGCCTAACAAGCCGGTAGTGGAAAATTTATGGCTTGAATAAAAAACTGACCCAGGCTCCAGGTTGGAATTAATAATGGATGTGAAAAAATAAAATAGTTCTCTATCCGAGAGGTTGAAAGAAAGTAAAAAATCCATCACTTGAATTTGATTGAACATTTCGAACACGATTCATTATTATGTTACTTTATTGATTCAACAATACAACATAAACGGTATAATGGGATTTAGAATAGAAGGCTTTTTTGACAGTTATAAAAGTTGATAAAATATTTTCCACATACTAATACGTAAAATCATGTGATCTGAAACTACCACTTTTGTAGAGAGCATACAATATTTCAGAATTTCCAAGATTTTCTTTGATTTGACCATCAATTCAAAATGTTTAAACTATACGTTTTAGTATTAGTTTATAGCAAAAAGTCTTCAAATTATAATTTACAAAGTTATTTTATTATTGTAATGTTCATTGATAAACTTTACAAGAGTAAATTATTTTAAATAAAAAAACTTAATTCACTCGCATCGGTGGACATATAAACTAAGTTGGCGATCTCGTCTGGTTTGATTTGCATGAAGGTTTGGGTTCGTGTTCCAGCCAAATGCACCGAGATACAAATTCCTAAATGATTTCCCACCCTCCCTCTACACACATTTGTGTGCATTTCCTCCAAATTATACCCTACTCATCCCCACCTCTTGTAGCGTATATGCATGTTTTTGGATGGATAATAAGACTATGTGGGAAAAATAAATAATATTCACATTGATGGGCACATGGACTAAAGCGTCAGACTTGTTTGTTATGATATATATTTTGTTTTTAACACCGTGCCTTACTACCAATCTGGGTTATATTCTAATTACGTTAATGGTTTCATGGATTAGGAAGGCTATATTTGTAGGAAGTGTACCTGAATTTTCGTAGGGGAAGAGTGGAAAATAATTAAGGAAAAACCACCTTCAGTACACCCGACCAAGATTCGAACCTCGATCTCCCCGTCATCGGCAGCCTACTCTACTGTGAGAGAAGTGCGTTAGACCACGCGGCCACCGAGGAAGGTTTTTGGTATATTGGTGATTGGATTTCTAATCCCGACCGGACGTGCTAAAATGTATTTAAAAAAGTTGTTTCCTACTCCTCCTCCAAGAAAAGGTGGGTACATTTCATATACCTCTTACATTATTCAAACCTATCTCACAAGTGTTAAAGAATGAGTAGCCCAGAAGGAGCACGCAAAAACAAGGTTAGAAATGATTGATTTAATTGTGAATAGGCTATAGCAATGCTTTCCAAACTTTTGACAGTAGAGTACAGTATTTTTTTCGGAGCTTTACAGTTATTGGTGATAAAAAAAATATAAAAACGATCGTTAGAGCTTCACCTGTCTAAGAATACGTCACTCTCGTGTTAGAGTGACCTGCTGTTGATGGGGATATTGGAGTTCGAATCCCTGCCAAGTCTACTGAGGGTGGTTTTTCATAAATGGTTTCCCACTCTCCTTACAAGCAAATGTGGGTATATTATATCTCAAGTGCTTCCTACCTCATCCCTGTACCATTAGAGTAATTTTCATATATGCGTATAACCTGAACAGCTGACAAAACAATAATAATAATAAGGCTTCAGGACTAGCTTACGGGGTATAATTGTCTAAGGCGTCACGTATATAATCTACTAAACTGCTGATGATGGGAATATCGGGGTTCGAATCTTGGTTGCGTGTATTGAGAAGGTTTCATCCTATATTGTTTTACATTTTCCATCCGTGCAAATGTGGGTACACCTCCTCTAAACTATACCTTAATAATCCCTAGCTTATTAAAACAAACGCATATAGTCTTAACAGGTAATAAAACACGGTGCTGTATATATATATATATATATATATATATATATAAAGCTTCAGTGGTAAGCTAAACAAAACTATGAAAGAGGGAAGGAAAGCCTTATTGTCAATATTTGCGATGGATTGTTTATCAGATTTATTACCTTCAAAATAATAACTAACCTTTAGTTGGACGTCGCGTACCTTTGGGGCTACGCGCGCACCACGGTTTAGGAAACGCTGAGCTACAAGAATGTGTGCCACGTGATTTTAACTGAGATTTAAGACGATTATTTACCTGTGTGGTGACCATTGTGGATGCGATTCTGGTGGCTGCTTGGTGTCTTGTCACGAGATGTTTGTTAATCTGCAGTTAATCCTCGGACGCGCGTCGCTCTTTATACAAAGACGCAGGTTATTCCAACGTGTGTGGAACGTGTTCAAACAATACACCGTGGTCAAACTAAATACAAACCACCCAATTNACGTGTGTGGAACGTGTTCAAACAATACACCGTGGTCAAACTAAATACAAACCACCCAATTTAAAAAAAAAACAAGAGAAATATCCAATAAAATTAAGTTTATTTCTCCCTAAAATTCCCAATTTTTTTTTCATCCTAAATGTGAATCATACGAAGGCTATGTTTTGTCTTTCTTTGAACAATAGCTTAGATCGCGTCAGCTTGTTTTCTTTGAATATTGTAAGTAATAAAATTTAGTAAATCTATCCCAAATGTATTAAAATATGTCCTGATGTACAAATATAGAGTACGTTTACACCAAGAACGAATGTACGTGTTGTGAGAGGTGATTGGAAAACTAAAAGTTTGGTAAACATAGGTGTTTTTCAATACATTGAAAGAAGCGAGCATTGTTTTGCTATTACTTTTATAAGTTTTAAGGCACACTTATCTAAAAACACACGTTAAATCTATTATTGTTAGTATTAGCACCGCGTCTTACTACCCGGTCGGGCTATGCGTACTTATGCTAATATGTAAATAGTAGGGTGATTGGGAGATGAAATGGAGTACCTACAGTTTAGCGTGGAATCCGAACCACGGTGGTGGAGGCCTGGCATTCCACACATTCACAAGTTGTGAATAATACACGTCTTGTCAGAGGTGAAGGAAGGGTTTGGCATCTGTGCTGGTTCCTAGGATTGAACCCACGGACCCCCAGCACAGAAGTCTGACACCCTACCCCTATACCCACAGGTTACCTTTAACTTATTCAACTTTGACTTCGATAGAAGAGTAAACTTTTGACTTCAAGGGCCTCGGGAGTAGCTAAACGCAAAGGCTACAGGTTCGATTCTTAGCGATGATTAATGTATTATTAAAATGTGTATGGTTTAGAAATACGTGTGTATGTGAGTGCCTCTGTGGTCTAGAAGTCAAGAGTTCCTGCCTACAGTTCCAAAGGTCCTGGGTTTGATTTCAAACGCTTTCAAATTTTCCATGAATCAGGGGCTCTGGAACGGGGTAAACTTAGCATTGTGAAGAAAAATGAGCAGCTAATTGAATGGAAAAAAAAAAAGTAGCTCTGGTCTAGAAAACTGAGATTAACGCTTGGGGTGTTCGTTGTGATGACCACATGACATCCTCTATCAGCTGAAGTTCGCCAATAGGCGGTGGCTAATTGGTCAATATGGTTCGTTTGTGGACTCACACCGTAAAGGTTGTTTATAATAAAAATAATCAAACTTGTATGGAAATAAAGTGCTCTTTAGCAAATTTACACCTGCATTGGTGGGCACGTGGACTAAGCGTCAGTCTCGTCTTGTCTGTTTTGCCGGTGACGGGGAGGTTGAGGTTTTCCTAAATAGTGACCCACTATAAGTCTACGTGAATTAGAGTGCCTTTACTTTAAATTATACCTTATAACATCCCTATCGTGTTTACTGTCTTATTTGATCTGCTTCTCACTAAACATCTGGACATACACGCATCTAGCCCCGCCTTGGGGGCGTAGTTAGCTAACGCGCTAGTTTTGTGTTGAGTTAGACTGCCGAGAACGGGGAGATTGAGGTTCGAATCTCGGTTGGGTGAACTGAGGTGGTTTTCCCTAAATGGTTTTCCACTCTCCTTT
The DNA here is from genome assembly GCA_902141385.1 of Timema californicum. Lineage (NCBI taxonomy): Eukaryota > Metazoa > Arthropoda > Insecta > Phasmatodea > Timematidae > Timema > Timema californicum. The sequence continues at coordinate 37,414 of CABFOW010005683.1, forward strand.
TCCGCAAATGCGGATTCACTTTCTATAAACTCAACCTTCCCAATCCATAATCCATTAGCGTAATTAATACACAAGCGTATAACCCGAATGGGTAGTAAGACGCGGTGCTAAATAAATATAATAATACACGCATTTAATTACACCAATTGAATAGGGTATCATAAGGTAGCATATAGAGAAAATGTTCCTATATTAGCCTGGAGGGATGATGGTAAACACATTTTTTAATACAATAAAACCAGCCAGAATTTAGGAACCCTGCCCCTTACATTACCGGCTAGCCAAACTATATGAGCTTGACATTAAGTCTACGTGCCCATTGGCGTGGTTATTAGTGTAATAAAATACGGAGAGCCCGGATGGGTAGTAAGAAGCATTGAAAAAAAAATACAATTCATTGGAACTTAAGATCGAGAAATTAACTTGATTAAGAGCTACCCCCATATTTATTATTATTGAAGTTTTAAGGAGCACCGATCCAAATCTATTAGTTTAATATGAAATTAATTAATTGTTATTTTTATATATATTTCTTATAACCTCAATGCTCTCTAGTGGGAATATCATAAGCGACTCACATTACAAGTTATTTGACCTTGTGGTGAAGGTAGTCAGGGCACCTGACTACGAATCTAAGAGTCCCGTGTTCGATTCCCAGTTGGTACCTTGTGTATTTTTTTCTGAAAGAGGAATCACCCCAACGGTCACCAGGGTTTGGTTAGTTAGCCTTAAGTTAGGTTAAGAGTTTCCATTGATTCCATACATACAAACAAACACACATATACATACACACACATACACACTCACTATCAACATCATCTTATCAGGAATGGAAAGAGCCTCCACGAAAAGGAAGTACGATCAGTACATTCGGGCGTGCAAAGGTACATTAGTACTAGCTAATCTTTCCACTACTGGGCTACGAATTATGTAACCTAGAAGTGAAATTTATTATCATTACTATTAAAAGTGAAATAAATCACTTAAAAAACGTGTATTAGAGTTATTTATTGATGAAGTCAACAAATCGCCTGTATTTCAGTAAGAGGCTACCTAGCACGAATCTTGGGCAGGATGATAATGTATTATTATTATTTGATTCTTTATCAACGAATTTCAAGTGAAAATTTACCAACTCCTATACGAGTTATCATCGGGAGGTTTAAGGTAGGAGTGTAGTAGACACGAAGAAGAGGTCAGTGTTTTTTTTGCATTTTTATAGCAGAACATTTCTTTTTTGACCAAAATAAATCAAATACTTCTCCAGTAGAAACATAGAGCTTAATTTATTCACATGGTGATATAGACATAATTATGTTTAATATCTGTTATGAAAAACATTTGATAAAAAAAACTTTCTAGATGAAGATTAAAAGTTGTCTTTACATTCTAGGACACTCATGACATATGTCTAAGAACTGATGATATCACCATGTGAAGAAAATTAAACTCTATGTTTATACTTGAGAAGTATTTGCTTTCTTTTGACCAAAAAATGTCCTGTTATAAAAACAGAAAAAATTTAATAAAAAAAGAACTAATATCACGTTTATCATACTCCCACCTTAAATTCCATTAAAAAAACCATACACGGATATATAATCTCAGTTATAAGTAAAGTTCATATTTTAAGTAATCAATAAAACTTAATGTGTATGCTTTCATCAATTACCGGTAGTATAATACCAATACTAACAAAAGTAATTATCAGCACACCCACTTCAGTGGCCGCATGATCTAAGGTGCTTCTCCGGAAGTAGGCTAGACTGCTGATGACGTGGATATTGAGGTTCGAAACTTGGTCGGGTGTTACTGATGTTTGGTTTATCCTAAATGGTTTCTCACTCTTTCTCAACGCAAATGTGTAATTAGTACATAAACATACAACCTGAATGAGTATTAAAAAGCGATGCTAAAAAAATAATTAATTATCATCATATGAGATTGGAGCATTTAGTAGATATTACACTATACACCCGACCGTATAAACAAGAATGTTAGCTTATATCTTGTTAGTCATGATTAGTACACTCCAATTTTCTTAGGAAGAGCTTTATCTGAAATCTAGAAAGCTACTAGATCTAATTACCAGTCTTCAGACGTCAAGTCATGTTATCTGCAGCTGTCATATTTGGTAGATATTATCGTTTCCTATAAAATAACACTAATAATAGAATGAAATGTTATCAATATTTAAATAAAAATAATATACTTTTATTTTCTAAAAGGCTTTTCCTGTGAAAATTGGACTGTAACGAGTCATGTTTGGTAAACTCTTAGCTAAAATCAACGGGAACTAGAGTTTCCACACTCACTGGAAAGGTTCACCTAT
>CABFOW010005684.1:0-23393 GCA_902141385.1 Timema californicum
CCTGGTTTGTGTTTAGGTGTTATCCGTGAGATGAGTCAGGCTCTTAAGATACTTGGTTCGAGCCTGCATTACCTACCTTAGGTGTTATCCATGGGGTGAGACAGGCTCTTAAGATACTTGGTTTGAGCTGTATTACTTACCTATTAGGTGTTATCCGTGGGGTAAACCGGCTCTTAAGACACTTGGTTTGAGCTGTATTACTTACCTATTAGGTGTTATCCGTGGGGTAGACCGGCTCTTAGGACACTTGGTTTGAGCTGTATTACTTACCTAGGTTAGGCGTTATCCGTGGGTTGTTATGGGCTCTTAGATCTACGTCACCGAAACAGAGTACTCACATAGGTCCTCATTGTCGAGATGCTATCTGCGTCACGTGCAGATTCCGAACTGATTATCCTTCCGAGGCTCTGCCCTTGTTTTATAAGCGTGTAACCGTCAGCCTGGAAAACGACGAGAGAAATCACTTTCTCGTTGAAAACCAGGGGGAGTTGGCCATCTTGCTCTGAAGACGTCTCCGTGTGTCACCGCATGATCGCTCTTGACGGTACAGGAGTATCCATCCACTAGCTCATGTGAGGGGAAAGAGAGAGAGGGTGGAGAGATGTGTGTTACGTGAAAGTTCCTCAGTCAACTTCCCGGAGTGCTTGCGAACAACAATCATAATTTCCTGTGTGTGTATGTGTGTGTGTGTGTGTGTGTGTGTGTGTGTGTGTATGTGCTCCCATACTGCAAGCAATGTTACTGTTTAGCAACTTTCGAAGAGGAAACGGAATAGGAGCAACGCAGGAAGGTTTTTTCGTCAACCGGCGAAGAATTTATTCGTTGTCGTTCGGGAAGTAGATACAGATTCGCTCATACTTAACATTCATATCCGAAAGGATAAAACGTGGGCTGATATATTTCAACAATGATTCCCGGAGATCTTCCAAAACGATTTTCGTATTTTTTTTTCACAAGAAAAAAATATCAAACTTATTCACAATAGGTGTGCCCAATAATTTTTTTTTTTTAAATATTCAAACAGGAAATTAGAACTTCATTAAACTATAATATCTTTCGACAACTATTTCTTGAATTTATTTTCCAAACTTGTTTTGATTATTACTTTCTTATCTAAAGATAAAGCATCGTAACGTAATCGTGAACAATTTTGAACTTTATACAATAATGAATATTTTGGTTTTATGTGTCCCCGAACCCCCAAAAAAGTAGATTTTTACAATTTTGTCCCTCCCATTGTATGTCTATCTGTCCCTGCTATATATACGAAACGGATCGATGAATTTGTTCATACTTGATATTGATGTGTTATATTGCGCCATACCTAAGAATTTTTTCTCGTTTTGAGCCTAGTCCTTAATTTAGGGGTAGCTAGTTAACTGAGGAGTGATTTGGTTTTAAAAGCAAATCTTTCATAAACGGTTTTAACAATTTTATTTTAAATTATTTCTTTAACATTTTTTTTTAAATTTGTAAGTCGGTACCATTTTACACGATACATATTATTCTAGATTTATTTTTCAAAAATAGATTAATTTAAGGGTAGTTTGCTTTTGACAGAATTTTATAAATTTTTAAATATTTCAAAAATAGCCCATAAGATGTATTTCAAAATGAGTACCTTGGATTTAATTTTCATCATAAATAAGAATTTGTTTTTCTGTTTTAAAAATTATGAATAATTTTAGCGTAGTTAACTTTTTTTTGTATAAACGATTTTGTTTGGAATTTATATTTGAAGAATGTTTATTGTGATTAACAAGACAATTTGCTTTTTTTTAAAAAAAGAAAAACGTTCTCAAAGCTAATTAAAAATAAATGGCACGACACTCCGCACGAATTTCTCGCTATATTTATATTTTTATAAATCGAGATATTTACTCAAAGTTCGTAATATATAATATACACTAGCAAACCCAAGAACAAATATCACTGGACGTAGGTAAAATATTTTTTATTCGTGGTTTTAAATTTCATAATTTTATTTATAAAGAATTAACCGTCTTCATTTGTATATTTGGATCATCACAAAATATCAATATTGGGTCCACAAGGGTCAACACTTGGTATTAAAATGTTGACTTCCAATTTAAAATTTTCGACATTTTATTAGGGGCTGCACATCTATGGTTATTGCATCGCAATTAAATTCCTCATTTATAAATTTTGACCAATAAAATAGGTAAATAATAACTATTGAATCTAAAATGATAGGATAAATGTTTGTACAACAATGATCTATTCTAAGAGGTTAAAAGAAAGAGAACATACACTTTTATGAGAGACTTACTCATTTCTTACTCTATGGCATTAAATAATTATTGTGTTAAAACTCAAGTAGTCTCTCTGTACAACTAAAACTCACCAAACTGTATTAATATATTTGCCAATATTTCAGAAACTGTTAGTTTTATAAAAATATATTCCATATAAAAGTTTTTTATTTTTAATAGTACTAATAATTTTGCAATGAAAGTTATTTATTATAAAAACTATATATATTTACTTGCTAATAGATCGCAAAATATAAGTTTAATAAAATTATAATTTAGAAAATGGATTTATATATATATATAGTACCACAATTTTACAATTAATAGCTATTTCATATTTTAAATAGTTGCAGAGATATGATTGTAAATTTCTGTTAATATAAAGTACACTCAAAGTTATTTTCATGGGAAAACGAGATTTGCTATTTTATTTGTGGTTACTAGATAAAAAGTTTATTCTAATCCATTAGAGCAAATTTCGTGAAAATATTTTTTTTTTCGTTTTGCCTCTCAGTAATCTACCCTTGGGGTTGGATGGATAATTACAAAGAACTTCTCCATAGATCCCTATTAAAACCTTAGCTTCCAAGTTTTACCTGAATTGGTAAAATGGTTTCGACTATATGCCAATATTCTCACGGATGGCATCGCGAAAACAACTTTTTCGGGTTCAGGAGTCCGATAAATGTTAACATTGATTAAAAAGTCTTGATTTCGATTTTTTTTTGTCGATCACAATACTTATCTCTCTGTGGAGTCAATAAAAAGTAAAAGAATAAAAATAATTATGAGTATTAAGGGCAGGGCCTTTTGGAAACGTTGCAGATGTTTTGAGAGCCTAGCTTACTTTTGAAGCGGATTTATATTTTGAGTATATTTTTCAAAAATTTTTTTCAAAATTTCTGGCCAGGTAAAAAGTTTATATATTCTTTTAAATGTTTGATAACTTAACATAAAATTTTATCACATTATCTTAAAAAAATATTATCTTGTGAGCCTATAAACACATGAATTTATTTGATAAAAGAAGGCTCGAACTAGGTTTCTAACATTTTGCTTTGATCTCAGAAGTATAAATATTTCTCGTAAAGTATCATCGAATTTTTTTTAAGCCTTAAACTAAAATTTAAACCTCTTAACTGGTCAGGAACCTTCTGATAATTTACGCCTACACAGAACTTGATTGGGGATATTACCATTATAATTATTTATGGAGGCTGACTCTACTTTCCCTATCGCTGAGACACAGACCTCCAATTTTCTGAAGAAGTTTAGTTCACCAAGACCTTTCAGAAGGAAGCCCTTCTTTACCTTTATCTTGGTAACGGTCAGCTTAAGTTTAGTATGGCTATAGATAATACTCGTTTCTTCGACCGGATGATGTAATGGGTCTGCTCGGGGCCAGACCACATATCAATTCAAAGGAAACGGAAGAAGGAAGGCACATGCTACCTGTCAACAACAATTAATTGGTCACTCCTGCCACAGGCATATCCGTTATGACAACCAATTGCTCAATTAAGTAATAAATTTTCCCCTTTCTCTTGAGATTAATTTGGGGAAATAATGTTGCAAATGGGAAATATAATACTTTAAACTTTGATTTAAATCGTGAAGCAATTCCTTTCAAATGTGTTTACCATGATTTCTACACAATTGTTTTTAATTTAAAAAGGTCGCTAATTGGTCGCCTCGGTAAGCGGTAAGTTTCTGCGCAGACGTTCAGATTTATTATTATTATTATTATTATTATTAGCACCGCGTCTTACTTCCCGTTCGGGTTATACACACCTACGCTAATGTGTAACGGTAGGATGATTGTGAGATGAAATGAAGGACCTACAGTTTAACGTGGAATCCGAACCACGGTGGAGAGCCTGGCGTTCAGATTTAATTAAATATTTATTTCTACGATGCACTATTTGAAATTAGGGTTCATCCCAAAATAAATTTGAAAAATTCTAATAAAGGTCGTTTCGACACCTCATATTTTGAGTTTTATTATTATATAAAAGTGTGTGAAAATGTGAGATTAGCTCGTTTTCAAATACTTTTTAGCATATTTGCCGAGTTACGGGACTAGGCTTGATGAACAAGGGATCTAAATTTAGCCTTTTCTTTAACGGATATAGAAAACTTTTAACAGGCTAACAATGGAAACTTTTAATATATTGGAAATTAGCAGAGAACGTTCCTCTTCATATTGAGATAAAATTAGTATTATTTTTTCTCCCCCTCATTTTTATTTACATGACAAATGGTGGCTTTAGGTTAAGGGCGGAATTGAGTATAAATATAGATATAATATATAAGTATTTCCAGAAAACGGCACAGACCATTGTATATTAAGCCGTATTCCGCGGAAACATATAGTTTAGTTTTCTTCACATGATGATATCAACTGTTGTTGAATACCTGTCATGGGCATAGCAGCAACATATGAGAAACATTTTAAATTAAGAGAAAAATTTGTCATTACATTTCAGAAAACCAGGTATACAAGAATTGTTGAGGAAATCAAGTGAAAAAGCTCGCGTTCCATACATTAATATATATTTTCTCAGATATTAATATGTACAAAAATACTTAGATCAATATATCTAGTTTACCCGCCTCGGTGGCGTAGTTGGCTAACGCGCTTGTCGTGTTGAGCTCGACTGCTGAGGATGGGGAGATCGAGGTTCGAATCTCGGTCGGGTGAACTGGGAGTGGTTTTTCCTAAATGGTTTTCCACTCCCCCTCCACGCAAATGCAGGTTCACTTCCTCTAATTCAACCTTCCCAATTCCTAATCCATTAGAGTTATTAGTACCCGAACGGGTAGTAAGACGCGGTGCTAAATATATATATGTATATATCTAGTTATATGCTAAATTATTTAAATCCAATTTTAAAATAAGCAAATTTCTATTGTGCCGTTTTATTCTTGCCAATAAGGTCAAGATTGCTTATTTCACGTGGATCCTACAAAAATATAAACTGTTATAGAAACATTTAGGAAAGAGGAAACTCTCTTTTCACCAATGATGACAAAGACATATATAACTTAGACTATTAGTTTTGTAAAAAAATATGTTGTTAATAAAAGATTTTTATTGTTATTCGTACTACAGCTGTACAATGATAATATATATCGTATCTGAGAAGATATGATCAAAATTTGAAATTTACATTGATATAAAGTATTCTCAAAGTAGTTTTAATGGGAAAATGAAAAATTCTATTTTTACTGTAATGTTAATCAGTGTAGAGATAAAAAAAAATCAAAATCACTTTAACAGATTTTGAGAAAATCAATATTTCCCCCTTTTTGCCTTTCATTAAGCTACCCTTAGTTTCAGGGTTAGAAATATAATTCCAAAAGCCCCTCGGAGGAAACTTGTGAAAACTCTACATACCAAATTATAGCCCGATCGGTAAATTTTTTCAGATTTAGTCCGAAATACAGACAAACAGCATCGTGAAAACATCTCTCTTTGAGGGTTCGAGAGCAAGTAAAAGATAATTTTGGAGGCTATTTGAATGCTATAATATCATCAGATGTTTGCAGTAAATTACTCTAATTTTTAAATTCTAACTTAATTACTGATATTTTTTATCAAATTACTATATTTTTTAAACTTTAAATTACTGATTATTTTTATCACCGCGTCTTACTACATGTTCAGGTTATATGCAAATTAGTGAAATAAAATAATATGTGTTGAATACGTTTTCAAGAAAAAGTGTAATTTTATAAATATTGATAATATCTATCAGATATGATAACTGCATATCTCATTATTTGACTTATGAATAATTTAGAAATAGATCTAGTAGCTTTTCTAGCTGTCAGATAATATTATTTCTATGAAACCTGGACTGTAGTAGATTACAGAACAACCAAACTGGAAGTAGAACGAGCAAATAGAACGTCTTCTTTATTATTATTATTATTATTATTATTATTATTATTAGCACCACTTCTTACTACCTGTTCGGGTTATACGCACTTACGCTAATGTGTAATGGTAGGGTGATTGTGAGAGGAAATGAAGGACCTACAGTTTAACGTGGAATCCGAACCACGGTGGAGACCTGGCATTCCTCACATTCACAAGATGTCTTGTCAGAGGTGAAGGAAGGGTTTGGTAATCAGATAAATCTTTGCCGGGACCGAGAATTGAACCCCGGCCGCCAGCACAGAAGTCTGACACCTTACCCCTAGACCGCCAGGTCACCGTCATCTTAATTACCTACATAGAATGCTACACTATCTGAATTCTCTTCCACTTCCAAAACTAACGTAACCATTTTTACGTCAAGGTGGGTTGTGCGATGTTTTAATAAGCCTTACCGGAGAAAGATTACGCACATTGAACAACTCAGACAGCAACACTTCTACAAAGAATGAGTGGATCACTGTTTCCCAACAATAGGAGAATAATGTCAGTCCCAACAATGGCAGGATGAGTGCCGGCGCGGGGGAACAAAAGGACGGTTATCAAGACGGGACGAGATGCATACATCACGTAAATAAGTCAAGGAGTGGGAAGACGGAACAAAAGACGTTTGATATTAGCGAGATCAGCGGTCCTAGACGAGCTTTACGCTTTTAACAAGTGGTACGACCGTTTGGCCTTACGTTGGATTCATCTAGAACTAAATGGGTCACAATAATTTCTCGTTCCCTTGCTGACAGTCATTCAAGATGGGAGAGTAGGGGGCGCGAGAAAAAGTCAGGGTTTTTTCAGTGTTTTTTTTTAATAAAGCATTTTTTTCTAATCAAAATAAACCAAATAATTCTCCAGTAGAGACAGAGTTTAATTTTCTTCGCCTGGTGATAACAACAGTTGTTGTTGAATATCTGTCAAGGCTGTCCTGGAATTTAATGACAGCTTTTTCTCTTCATTTAAAAAGTTTTTCATCTAATACCACTATGTTCATGACAGATATTCAACAACTCTGAATATAACCATGGGAATAAAATCAAACGCTACTTTTCTATTGGAAAAAATTGATTTATTTTGACCTTAAACATTTTTTTCAATTAAAACTGCAAAAAAACTCTGGCCATTTATCGCGTTTCCTACACTCTCACCTTAAGATTAGAGCGCTCGCGGATTTAATGTAGGACGTGGACAAAAGCGCCAGTCTGGTCATGCCTTAATATCTGATGGGGATCGGGTCAGGGTTCGAATACAGGTAACCAGCCTTCGGTGGCCACATGGTCTAAGGCGTCTCTCTCGCAATAAATTTTAATTCCGATGACGGGGAAATCATAGCTCTAATTTCAGTCGGGTATACTGAGGGTGGTTTTCCTCAAATGGTTTTTCACTCTCCATCCACGAAAATGTGGATTCACTTCCCCTAAATTCAACCTTCACAATTATTAAGCCATTGATGCAATTAGTACTTAACCCATAATGGGTAGTAAGACGTGGCGCTAAAAAAAAATTAAAAAATATTTTCCCCTAAAGCTAAACCTTCCTTTTTCCACCTCATTAAAATTAATTTGAGGATATCAGATATGTGTAATATCCGACACCTTAGCTCAGTCAGAAACGCGTCTGTCTACTGAGATAAGGGTCTCGGGTTCAGTTCCCAGCATAGTCGAAACATTATCATTGGTAAAATGTGGGTTTACCCTTTCACAGTGATGAATTAACGGCTGGGGGCTGGATGTTGTGCCTGTCCTAGTTTTAAGTTAGAGTATAAGGTAAATAAAGCTACTACAGGCCTAGACAACTCCAATAAAAACCTGACAAAGGCCACAAGCTGGAAACAGTATTGGATGTAAAAATTATTATTATTATCAACACCGCGTCTTACTACCCGTTCGGGTTATACGCACTTACACTAATGTGTAATGGTAGGGTGATTGTGAGATTAAATGGAGGACCTACAGCTTAACGTGGAATCCGAACCACGGTGGAGACCTGGCATTCCTCACATTCACAAGATGTCTTATCAGAGGTGAAGGAAGGGTTTGGTAATCAGATAAATCTTTGCCGGGACCGAGGATTGAACCCCGGACGCCAGCATAGAAGTCTGACACCTTACCCCTAGACCACCAGGTCACCCAATGTAATATAATTAATAAGTAGAATGCCTAATAAACCACAATGTGATAAAAAATCAACTTGATATATTTTGCAGCCCAGGCTTTTAAATATGAGTCATGATTGCACCTAAACAACTAACCTAAAATTAAAAAACAAAAGATTTAACTGCAAAATAGCTCCTTACAAATAAAATATCATAGAGTTATTTTTCTACAAAGCCTTTGTTAAAATTAGTGATGGATTTAAAATAAATTTAACATTAATACCTAAAATATTTTATCTGCCATTTATATAAAATAAATAATCGACCCGATCTATGGAGCTCCTGGCTATAGATACAGAAGTCCCGGGTTCGATCCCTGACGCTTCCAGATTATCTGCTAAGCAGTTGCTACGTAACGGGGTCACTTCACCCTTTTGAGGACAAATGAGATGCTACTAGCACTAACGGCTGGAGGGTTTATTATGTTGACCACTTGACACTCTCTATTCTCTAGAGTTGGCATTGTCTTCTCCAACAGACGATGGCCGCTCTAGATTGCGGTCTTACTCCATGGAATTTTTTTTAATAAGGTAAGTAAGCTCACTTTTACAGGAGGAAAAAAATGTTCTGTCATTGTCGGAAATCAAAGTCCTAGCTACTTAACTAAAGTGTTTTACGTTATAGTGATCAACGGATGAACAAATCATTAATACTTTCTCTAAATACATGTGGAACTAATTTAATAAGTTTAAATATGATGAAGTTTGAGAATATGTGATAGTTTATTGATTGACGCTACATAAAGTACAAAGCGAGTCAACATTAAATGCATGTGATCTAAATCCTTAGACCCTACTTACATAATAAAATTAACTTTTAGAGAGAAAGTATAGTACCTATAATTTTCCTTTCCCTTTTTAATAAAAAAAAATTATAGGGACCAATTCAACTGACGTTACCCTTAACACAAGGTGACGAGGCAAGTTACCGATACGGACCCTCACATATCCGGAACTAATTCCGTCAATCACATCCGGTTTACGAAGGGAAAAGTGAGCGTGTCTTGTCTAATAACGATCAAAACAAGTTCAGTATTAAGTCTTTCTGTTGTAAGTACCACGGTGATTGCGTCTTGTTCTTGAAATGTTACGTCGACTGAGGAACTGAAGCGTGACGAGGTACAGCAGGCGATGATAAATGAGGAACAGTCCTCACCGGAAAATATATACTCCACTTACTCTGAAAGGTAGCAGTATAACCTTGACGGCTTACACTATGGCTCTATTTTATAAGATATACCATGGTGGATTAAAGCAAGGATATCTTGCTACAGTAGCCCCATGGCTTCTTTGGTGCCAGCTGACGGCTTTGATAAGCTACCAGACCAAATCATGTATCCCTACGCCAAACCATATTATATGCAAAAACATGTGTTTAGTATCTGTCACGTCCGACAGTCAACATTTAGGTATATACCTAAATTCGGTCTGTCAGAAGTGACAGCTATTAAACACATATTTTTTCAGATCATATGGTTCGGAGTAGGAATACATAATTTGGTCTGGTAACTTTTCAAAGCCATCAGCTGTCAGTCAGCACCAAAGAAGTCATGGGGTTACTGTACCTTACAAGTTATAGTAAGGGTACACTTCAATAATCTTGAAGGGTAGCAGTCTTACCTTAATGGATTGCACTATAACCTTATATTATAAGCTGGTCCATAGTGGAATAGTGCTAGGTAAGCTTTCTACCTCTCGGGGTAAGGGTAAATTTCGTTTACCTTTAATGATAGTAGTCTTACCTTGACGTATTACAATATTTTATAAGCTACGCCATAGTAGAACCAAGCAAGGTAGGGTCAGTCATGTGAACCACCAAAATAAAAAATAATGTCATTAATTCCTAAGATGATTAGGCCTAAATCATAAATTGGCATTAAAAAATGTCATAAATTTAATATAATTAGAAAGTAAGTAGATATTTGTAAAAGTATAATAAAAAAATAAAAAACAAGAAGATATATTTTCCAAAAATGAAAGATTTTGCAGCCATTGAGCTTGATGAAGTGGGCTGATCACGTGTACTTCTCTATACAGGATGTACCGTAACATGTGGGACCCACTTCAGCAGGGAACAGGAGACACAAAAACCATACTTCATATAAAAACATGTGTCCTATTTGACTTTGTTTCCAAGTTGCATCCAAGTGATTCCACTAAAATGTTTGTATACCATAGTAAATATTTTTTAACCTGTTGAGTAAATTATTTCTTAGGATGTTAAGCAGATCCACATTACTGGAACACAGACGGACTATTTTTCTTCGTTTTTTCATTTGAGTTATTTAACGTACACTTTCTGAACCGACTGATAATATCAGCACAAGACTTATAAACTAACTTAAATCTAGAGCAGACACATCATCCAGACCCTGGCCGTTAATTAATCACCATGAAAGGGGAAACCCACATTTCATTAATTATACATTTTTAGGTCATGCCGGGAAATGAACCCGAAACCCTTAGATCAGTAAACAGAGAGGCTATTGACTGAGCTAAGATGTTGGACGACATGAATATAATCCAGAAAAAAAATTCACACATGTTTAGATTAAATTATTTCATTGTTTTTGTTATCTCCTATCCACCGCTGAAGCGATTCCCCCATGTTACGATACACCCTGTATAATCTAGAAGCTTACAAATATGTCACTTCGAATATAACCGGTATATTGAATATTTTGCCTTATGCGACATCATCATGGACTTCATTTTTGGATGGTGACATAAAAATAAATGTTTACTAAAATACTATACCGTTTCTCACCGAACATTTTGATGGCCACTAGGTGGAACCCACATGTACAAGTTGATATTTTCTCTCTTACATCATTCCAAGAAACTTATTTGGAATCTTCTCGACACATACTATAGGATATTCGGTAATGGAGATGTAGAAAGCCGGCACCGGAAATAATGACCACTTAAGAGATTTCTTGATATGAAGTTAATATGATACGTTTTAAAAACGAACAGTAATATAAACCTATTTTATAACCAGCTAAGAAATTCGGCGCAGACTAGAAAAAATACAAACCTAAGCATTCATTTACCCGCTTTGGTGGTCACATGGTACAAGCCAGGGGTCCCTCTTGAGTGGGGGGGGNGTTTCCGACCAGTGTTCTAAGGCGTCACTCTTTCAATTGACTGGACTGCAGATGACGGGGAAATTGGGGTCCAAATCCTGGTCGGGTGTACTGAGGATGGTTTTTCCTGGGTGTCTTTCCAATCTAGCTCAACGCAAATGCGGGTACGCATCCTCTGAATTAAAGCTACCTCTTTCCTGCATTAGCGTAATTAGTGCATATTCGTGTAGCCCGATTGGACAGTAAAACGTCTTGCTATTTTACACATAATATATGCTATACATCAAATATTTTAATTAATATATATTATATATAACCTATACTATATTATATATGGTACATAAGCTTCTGGTCTATACACGTATTCACATTAATGAGCTAAGGTGGGAGATGCAGTGTACGTGAGAAAAAGTCAGTGTGTTTGCAGTTTTTTATTGCGAAAAACTTTTATTGCCAAAATAAACCAAATATTGCTCAAGTAGAAGAGTTTAATTTTCTTCACATGTTCATAACCAGAGTTGTTGAATATCTATCATGAGCATAGCGTCACAAGATGACAAACTTTTTAAATTAGATAAATTCTGGGACTCCCTTGACATATATTAAACAACTTGTTATATCACCACTGGAAGAAAATTAAACTCTAGTGTTTCTACTGGAGAATTATTTGATTTATTTTGGCCAAAAAAGGTTTTTCTATAAAAATTGACTGCCCTTTTCTCACCTTTCATATATTCTCACCTTAAAAAATATATACGAATAAGTTTGTTCTTATATAAAATTTAACATTTTGTTTAGAATTCTTTAAATTAACCCGATTTCTATTACTTTGAAAGGAACGGTTTCAACTGTGGATATTTTATAGATGCTACGTACGCTTCTTACTGCAAGATACGTCAATCTGAAGTTCACACCGACCTAAAGGACTGGTAAGATGAAGGGGAAGGAAATGCACTAGCCTGTTATGGGGAGGGGGGGGGGAGGGAATAATTACATGAGAAGAAAACCAGTACGTCCAACCGGTATTTAAATCTATTTTTTCAATTTCAAAGTCAATCACGTTAACGGAGAGATAACCAGAAATTTGGATACTAAGATAACACGAATCACTAAAATTATTTAAATACACGAGATTGAACTAGCGACCTCTTGACAAGTATAACATAATAATATTTATTTAAAATACTATGAGGACCAACTCAGCACTCCGATAAAATACTCGCATAAATGAGCACGAGGGCCAAGGCGTTAGCTTCACTTGGTCTGGTTTGACGGTGAGGGGGAGGTCGGATATAGAATCTCATCCTGATGCACAAATAGTTTTTTTTCCTAATGGTTTCTACTCTTCATATATATATATGTGTGTGTGGTGTGTGTGTATCGCCCCTCAAATGGGAAGACATTTCCTTTAAATTATACCGTCATCAACCTCAAGGTGGGGATACAGACAACGCGAGAAAATGACAGTGTTTTTGAAGTTTTTATATCAAAACAATATTTCGGTCAAAAGAAATCAAATATTGCTTCTATTCAAACATATATTTTAATTTTCTTCGCTTGTGTAATATCAACAGTTGTTGAATATCTATTAAGGGTGTCCTGGAATTTTGTGACAACTCTTTCTCTTTCTTGAAAAAGTTTCTCATCTAATGCTGCTATGCTCATGAAAGATATTCAACAGTTGTTGATATCACCATGTGAAGAAAATTGGACTGTATGTTTATAATTGAGAATTATTGTATTTATTTTGCCAAAAAAAAGTATTTCGCAATAAAAAAACTGCAATAACATTGCACTTATCTCATTTCCCCTATACAGCCACCTTAATTCAACTAATGTGTTTTATTTGAATCTATTTTGAAGTTTATCAAACACCTTCTGTGTCGACTACTAGCTGCTCTGGTGAAACAGAACGTTATCCAGGGTACATCATAGGAGGCTGTCTACATGTCCTACTCAAAATGAGAGGATGTGATAATAGTGATTATGACGTTGTGGTGTCAGTGTGAGTCTTAATCTAATTTAAATCTAATTAATCGAACCCTTGTGATCGTTGATGCCACTCCCTTTAAGGGTAAGTTACCCAAGGTACCAGCCGAGAATCGAACCCGGTACCACTAGGATCGTAGCCAGGTGCTCTGACCTCTACACCACTGAACCAGGTTTTCATGTGAGTTTTATTTAACCCAAGGATGTTACCACAGGAAACATTATCGACTGAGTTCCAATAAAGCATAAAAAAACTAAATAGTTAGTAAGATGCGGTGAAAAAATTTATATTGTTATTCTGATACTTAAAAACAAAAAATATTGGTGCTAGTCAAACTAGCTCTATATAAGAAAAATTTAATAATAGACTATATTCTATTACTTCAAGCATTTGTATGGTGACCTGGTGGTCTAGGGGTAAGGTGTCGGACTTCTATGCTGGGGTCTGGGGTTCAATCCTCGGTCCCGGCACAGATTTATCTGATTACCAAACCCTTCCTTCATCTCTGACAAGACGTGTACTAATCACAACTTGTGAATGTGTGGAATACCAAGCCTCCACCGTGGTTCGGATCCCACGTTAAACTGTAGGCTCTCCATTTCATCTCACAATCACCCTACCATTACACATTAGCATAAGTACGTATAAGCCGAGCGGGTAGTAAGACGTGGTGCTGATAATAATGATTTGAAGACCCATCTCTACCATATATTTCTATATATATATATATATATGTGTGTGTGTGTGTGTGTGAGTGTACTGTATCTATAACAAGAGTTACATAAACTTGTGCTAGATATTCAATGGTATTCTTACAGTTGAAAATGAAAGGTATTTTATTAGACATGGCCTGTTGTGTTGGTACCACACCTTAAAGTTAGATAATTAAACTAATAGTTCCAGTGTCAGATAGACGAAGGGAAAAAAACAGTCGTGAAGCGTAACAGTAGCGCTTTCGCAAGAGCTTCTAGGAGTTGTCAATTTAACAAGTTGACAAACAAACATAGGGGAAAAAATAAACATAATTAAATAAATGCGTTACAAAGAAACAATTATTCAGTAGAATGTATAGATATTGAGTTCAAACGCGAGAATGGGATCCTTAGTGAACCTTTTATTCTTTAAAGACGATTCGTTAATTTATTTTTATAGTAACAGTTTACTAAAAGATTCAGATTATTTATTTATTTACAGTAGAATATATTTAATATTAAACTCAATATGCTTCTATAATAGCTATTACAGTAAAATACGTTTCGTTAATTAAAAATATTAGTTATAAATAGGAGTGCTATTTTCAATTTCATTGTAGACATTAGACAAATTGTTCTGTATTCGTATACACTATTTTATCTGAATAAAAATTTATGTTATTAAAAAAGATAGAAAAATATATATTTATATAGTCTAAAAAATAATACTAGTTCTTATTTCAAAACTAGTAATTTATTTTTGGTAGTAACAAAACCATAAAATAAAAGGTAAAATATTATTTTGTAATATCCACAACAGAATTTTTATTTGAGAAGGTGTTTTAATATTCTCTGTGAACCGTATTTATTCCATCGTTTCATCTCACCTTGTTTATATTCAATTTTCTCATATTAAATAAAATGTCCTTATTTTAAATAAATAGAAAACTTAACTGTGGAATTTTCAAGATAAATTGGATAACTTGATTTTAAATTCTTAGTTATCAAATAAAAGTTTTAAATTAATTAATTGATAAGTCGTTTAAATGCTGGTCCTATTAGATTATAATATGTTTGTGTGTTAGGTTTCAAAAAAAATATTGCATTGAGTACACATTTTTCTAAATGCTCTTCATCATCGTTAACCAAAACATTTTAGAGCTAATTTAAACATGGATAAAACAATCACACCTTAACACAAGAATTGAACCCAGGAATCCATTCTCTTGTCCTGATGACATCTTTTAAATATATTTAATTAAATTCAAAGATAGCCCAGTTATAGCCAGTAACTAAAGTTAAAGTCTAATTTTAAAACAAGTTAAATTAATATTTATTCTTCGATTATCTATTGGGTACATTTACTTTGATGAATAATTTATACATGATTACAGATTGAATCGTGTTTGATTAAAGTGATTAAGTTAAATATGAGGTATTAAGGGTGAAAGTAATGATTAAAGAACATTTATATTAAATTATTTTATTACAAGAAAATATTGCACTTAAAAAAAATTGTACAAAAAAAACACACTAACATACAAAATTCAATATACACAAAAAAATATATATTGCACATCATTATGTTATCCTTATGACTAATTTGAACTCTGAAAAACTGAGTTCACAGCCAAACAATAGAAAATATTAGAGAGAGAAGAATATGACAGCGACATTATTAATAAAGCTGAAGACTTGTGTAACAACCTTGGTCTTGAAACGATCATCGTTTCCGATTTAATGAAACTGAAAACATTTTCTGTTTAAAAATGTTTTCCTTCAATTAAACCGACTATTTGAAGTGTCTTTAATGGTCGAGGAGGTGGGCGAAGGGATGCGAGAGGGGGTGAGGTGATATTAAATCAAATCAAAATGCAAATATGTTGCGATGAGGGTGATAGTGGATTGTTTGTTAGGATGATTATTGTCCAAAAAAAATTGTTTCATACGAAGAGATGTACTTCTTTTTCTTTTGTCCATGAAAAAAATTTATATAAATATATAATGAATGGTTGATGTAATTTGTATCACAATTTTAACCTGTCAGTTTCGTTTAGAAAAATCACCCGTGGTAACTGCCATATCCGCCGTATCCGCCGTATCCGCCGTAGCTTCCGTAATCCGCGTAGCTGTCATAATGGGACTTAACCGGAACGGCTACTGGTACTTTAACGGGATAAGCGACCGGTTTCTCAACCGGGTACGGTATGTGCTTCTCGACTGGGACTCCCACGGGGTAAGGTACGGGCCTTTCGACGGGGTAAGGCACAGGTCTGTCCACAGCCACGGCGTAGGGCTTGGGTACGTGAACGGGGTAAGGCCTGTCAACGGGTACCTTACTGTCCACGGGTACCTTCACGGGGTACGGGACGTGCTTCTCAACAGGGTAGGGCACGGGCCTTTCAACGGGGTAAGGTACCGGCTTCTCGACGGCGACAGGGTAGGGCCTAGGAACCTCCACAGGGTAAGGCCTGTCCACGGCGACCTTAACGGGGTAAGGGACGGGTTTCTCCACCGGGTAAGGTACTGGCCTGTCCACGTTGACTGGGTAAGGTCTAGGGACGTGGACGGGGTACGGGCGGTCAACGGGGACCTTCACGTGGACGGGGTATGGCCTGTCAACCGGGACTGCGTAAGGGACCTTGACGTGGACTGGGTAGGGTTGAGGGACGGGCACTTTCACCTCGACGGGGTAAGGTTGAGGGACAGACACCTTCTTCTCGACGTAAACAGGGTAAGGCTTGTCAACGTGCACGGGGTAAGGCTGGGGTACGTGGACCTTCACCTCCACGGGGTAAGGCACCCTCTTCTCAACGGGTACATGGACGGGGTAAGGTCTGTCGACGGGCACCTTCACGGGGTATGGGACACGCTTCTCCACGGGGTAGGGGATACGTTTCTCAACGTGCACGGGGTAGGGTCTGTCCACGGGTACACTGACTGGGTAAGGTACAGGCTTCGCGACAGGGTAAGGCACAGGCCTGTCAACGGGTACGCCGACAGGGTAGGGCTGAGGTACGGGATAAGGTACTTTCTCAGCGAGGGTGACGGTCTTCACGTGACTGGTGCCTAGGAGAGAGACCCCGCTACCGTAGCCTCCATATCCACCTCCGTAACTCCCGTATCCACCTCCGTATCCCCCGAATCCACCTCCATATCCTCCGTAGCTCTCATATCCGCCGTAGCCGCCCAATCCGCCCAGTCCGTGACCGTAGCTGGAAAGACCGACGTCACCAATGTAGCCCCCACCGTAGCCTCCGTAGCCGTAGCCCAGGCCAAATAGACCTCGTTTCTCGGTCTTCTTGGAGCTGGCGGTCTCTGGTTCGACCGTCTTCTTCACCTCCTCGACCTTCTTTTCGGCCGCTGCCAAGACGGCGAGCGCCAACACCGCTAGACACAGCTGCGCCGACAGAACACAACACATCATTAGTCTCGTGCCTCTGACACGCTTCAACTGCCTCTAAAGGCGTTCTCTTAAACGTGGCCATATCTAGGCAAACCCATTAAATTAATCATCTCTTATTAATATAATATTTACTATTATTTTTGATAATAATAATATTTAGCACCGCGTCTTACTACCCGTTCGGGTCATACGCTTTAAGTACTAATTACTCTAATGGATTAGGAAACTCTAATGGATTAGGAATTGGGAAGGTTGAATTAGAGGAAGTGAACCCGCATTTGCGTGGAGCGAGAGTGGAAAACCATTTATGAAAAACCACCCCAGTTCACCCGAACGAGATTCGAACCTCGATCTTCCCGTCCTCAGCAGTCGAGCTCTACATGACAAGCGCGTTAGCCAATTACGCCACCGAGGCGGGTTTTATTATTATTGTGGTTATTATTATTATTATTATTATTATTAGTATTACTTGCACCCTCAACTCCATCCCTAATGTTTGACTACCTATTTCGGATGTATGCATTTAATTCCACTAAAGGGGCAGTTATGAGTGAGGTAGAATGTATATTATATGTGCCTACATTTTCGTGAAGAGAGAGTAAATACGATTTATAAGGAAAAACATCTCATCACATGCAACTGGGATTTAACCCCAAGGTCTTTTGTCACCGACAAGACTGACTAAGTGAACCTGATATGGGGTTCACGTGCACCGGAATGTCCCTTAGAGGGTCCCTTAGAGTGTCTACCAATGTCTTCCAGAGTGTCCCCGAAATTATCTCTCAGTGTCCCCACCCCCCAAAAAAAAGGTCCGCCAAACGGTTTATCTAAAGGTGTCCCATGGAGGGGTTCCCTAACGTGTCCCTTGTAGTGTACCCTGGAGTGTTCCCTGGATGGTATCACAGTGGGCCCCAAAAAAAGGCCCCCAGAGTGTCCCCCAGAATATGAAATGAAATCTTGGAAAATAGTGATTAAAAACAAAGGCAACTGTTAAAATATGTTTTAGGGATTATTAGCGCTGTGGAGGCTCCCGGGACCGTGAAATTAGAGGCCTCAATTTTATTTTATTTTATTTTAAATAACTAACCGCTAAATGCTCAACTTTGAAGATATTTAAATAAGGAATGATTGTCATCACAATAATTTAGATTTGTTTAAAACAAAAGAAAAATATTCAATAGTTCGTTTCTTTTTAGTTATAAGGAAATAAAAAAATGTAAAAACTTTTAAAACTCCCATATTACCAGGTAAAGTTTTTTTAGCACTGCGTCTTACTACCCATTCGGGTAATACAGTTATGTACTAATTATTACGCTAGTGGTTTTACACACTGGAAGTGTGCCCGCATTTTCGGGGATTTTTTTAAAAAACAAACCCTCAGTACACCTAACCTAGATTCGAACCTCAATCTCCCCGTCATCGACAATCTAAACTACTGTGAGAGTAGCGCCTTAGACAATGCGGCCACATAAGTGGATTTGATTTCAGACACTCATGTAGGGCATATCTACATATATAGAATAATAATATTTTAACAAATTGTAACATGATTCGTTAAAATAAACAGGTCCAACACTTTAGCTAAGTCGGAAGCGTGTCTGTCAGTTGAGCTAAGGATCTACCCAGGTTCATTTCCCGACAGGGTTGAAAAATGTATAACTACGGTAAAGTGGGTTTTTCACTTTCACGGTTATTAATTAACGCCCAAGGGCTGGATGTTGTCTCTGCTCTAGATTTAAGTTAGTGTATGAGTCGTGTGCTGATTTATTCAGCTGGTTCAAAAAGTGCATGTTAGACAGCTGCTACATTTTTTAAGAAAGGTAGCCATTGCTTAGTGTTGTTGTTATTATTATTATTAGCACCGCGTCTTACTACCCATTCGGGTTATACGCACTTACAATAATGTGTAATGGTAGGGTGATTGTGAGATGAAATGGAGGACCTATAATTTAACGTGGAATCTGAACCACGGTGGAAGCCTGGCATTCCCCACATTCACAAGATGTCTTGTCAGAGGTGCAGGAAGGGTTTGTTAATCAGATAAATCTGTGCCGGGACCGGGGATTGAACCCCGGCCGCCAGCACAGAAGTCCGACACCTTATCCCTAGACCATCAGGTCACCTAACATTGCTTAGTGGAGACACATTATGTTTTGTTTACACGACGTATCTTTCGAAATAGGACTGAGAGAGTTATTTGTGTATTCATTCAAGTAAACATTAAACTCTTGTACTGTTGAGTGGTTGTGTCAATATTTTAACTAAGTGCGGCATATGTTTTGCAATATAGCATCTACCGAGACTGGAATTAACGCAACCATTTTTCTATGATCCTATACATGTAAATACTTTTGAACATATTTTAAAAGTTTAAATTATCCACACTACAATGTCCTATAATCCTTGACCATTATGACGTAAATGCAAGGTAAACGAAATATAGCTGATATAGGAGCGTAGAATGGATATCTCTGAATTGAATGGTGTAACTTAATAGGAAAGATCACAACACAAATTTAAAGTACAGGGGGAAAAGGTGGTAAGTCATTTTATACACATTTTCCAGAGTAACAACTACTTGTATATATCAAACCTTGTAATAACCCAAGTATATACTATTATAATTAATCAAAATATGACAGAGACCGCTTTTAACTCAAATATAAAGTGCATTAGAAAGGTATCATGATTGTCTAACAGTTGGCAGCACTAACTCAATTTGGACTAAAATAGGGATTACCCCTTTTCCCCCCGTACCTTCAATTGTATTTCTATTCGTATTTTCCTCCTCCCTGTTTGTTCTACTACTGATAGACCTCTCCACCCTGAGATAATGTTTCCACAAAGTGGATTTTAATCCTCTTTCCGAAGAAGAATGTAGTTTCATTTCTTTAAAATCTTGTCATATCATCATATGTTTTTTTTAGTTCAAAAGACTTTAAATCACTGATAACACGTTCTTATAATAAAAAAAAGGCTACCATAATATTACTTTTATTTCCGTATGGTTAAACGTTTGTGAAATTCTTGTATCACACGTTTTTTTTGATATAATATAATATACATTATGTATTTCTTTGACTGCCGAGTCAATATCAATATTTCATGCTTCTTCTAATGCGTAAACCGGTTTCAGAGAAGTAACCAATGTTGACTCTTTGTGTCCAAAATTATCGGAAATGACACAGCGAAACACAAGTGAAAACATCGTTACATAATCGATTGAGAACAAGTTATAACTGCTTCACCATACTAACAATATACTATACACTAGCCCACATAGGTGGGCACACGCGCAAAGGCATCATTCTCGTTATGTGTGTCATTATATGGTCAGGATATAGTTTTGATTAGATTTACCGAGATGTATTATAAAAATTACCCACTCTTTTTTTTCTTACATAAATTATTATTATTATTAGCACCGCGTCTTACTATCCGTTCGGGTTGTACGCACTTACGCTAATGTGTAATGGTAGGGTGATTGTGAGATGAAATGGAGGACCTACAGTTTAACGTGGAATCCGAACCACGGTGGAGTCCTGGCATTCCCCACATTCACAAGATGTCTTGTCAGAGGTGAAGGAAGGGTTTGGTAATCAGATAAATCTGTGACGGGACCGAGGATTTCTTACATAAATAAGGGTAGCCTAAATTCCCCGTAAAGTTTAGATTATCCATCCTTAACCCGTGAGCCTAAATAAACGGATATCCTTAATGTTTACTAAGACGAGGACTGAAGATGGGGAGATAGAGGTTCGAATCTCAGTTGGTTATACTGAGGGTGGTTTTTCATAAAAAAAATTCCACTCATCCTCTACGCAAATACAGGTAAACTTCATCTAAATGTAACCTTACTAATGTAATACAATTATTAAAAGTTGTCGACATATCCGATTCAATTAGGCAGAAATATATTACCAAACAAATGCTGTCTACCTTAACAAAACTACCATGTGATATTTTTGAAACAAATCATTATGATTGAAAACCTATTTTATTTGGAATACACACATTTATGAACGATTGCAATATACGATTACGTTTATAACTTACTACCTATTATATAGTTTTATTTTAAATTAATGTTGGTAAGAATAGACATTAATAAAAAGAAAATGTACGAATATATACTTACTATTTTTTTAAGCACCATGTCTTATTACCCGTTTAGGTTATATGCTTATGAACTAATTACGTTAATTGTTTTATGGATAGATTGTGAAGGTTGTATTTCAAGGAAGTGTACCCGCATTTGTGTAGAGGAAAAATTTTAAGAACTTTTGGAAAAATTAGCCACAGTATATCCAATCGAGATTCGAATCTCAATCTCCCCGTCATAGGCAGTTATTCAACTGTGAGATTAGTGCGTTAGACCACGCAGTCACTGAAGTGAGTGACTTACTATTAAAGCTAAACAAAGCTCTTAAGCACATATACATACCATTTGGAAATTACGATTTTATTTAGATAGTAAGGCACTTATTTGAAAATTACTAAAGCATTTGCCATATATTTATACGTTTAATCGTATGATTCACAACTTTATTTTTTTATAAATAATATAAATATATATAAACTACTTCTAATACAATAATAGTAATAGTAATAATAATGTTAGCTGCAAAATGATATATTTGTATTTTATAAAAGCTATTTTTTACAGAACCCCAAGATATTTTAATCTAGGAGGGCTCAGTTAATGCAAACAAAAAGTATTAATTGAGAGGGTCAGAGTCAAAACATTATAGCCCTCAGATTTAAATGGGATGTATCCAATATTTAAACTTCTATGAAATCCTGAGTCTAGCTTATAATTAAATTTTATCAAGTAACATTTTTTAAAGTGAATTTCAGTTTAATTTTGAAGACTCTGATATCCTTATTTTATTAAACCAAATTTTAAAGAATTTAACAATTAATAAATTGTAATAAGTGAGAATCCTTATTAATCTTTTAAAAGGAATCGATTTATTTCATTAAAATGACTAAAAAGAAACATCAAAGGTATATCAAATGATATGGTTTTTTTTAAATAAAAACATTCCAGTTTGTAAAGAAATAAACAATAAAACTATAAATACATTTCCAAGGATTAATTTATATTACTCTAAAAACAATTTAAAATGTGTGTTGTATTTTTAATGTGGTAAGAATTTTGTTTGAAATAATAATAATAATACAAATATTTATAAAATAAATAAAGCAGTTTAATTTATAATTCGATAATATTTTTGGTCAAATTTATGTTTTAGAAGCTAATATTTAATTAATATTAGTGTTTTATTTAAATTTATACATTAAAAATACACCACAAATTTTGACTTCTAGTTTAATATCACTGATGTCTGACGTGTATAACAAGACATTATTGTTGTTTTTTTGTTGAAAATACTACTTACCGTTATTCTCATGTCTGATCGTGTAAACAGGTAGTAAATCAGACACTACCAGTCCTAACTGACTGACCGACTGGATGATGTGACCGCTCTTACCACCAACTTTATATATCTATCACCCTCCTCCCTCCTTCCTAAGGAAAAAAAAAAAAGTCTAGTCCAGTCTTATTTCACTTTCGCTTCTTCAAAAGTTCCCTCCCTTTTTCCCACCAAGCGAAATGTCCGGTGTGCCAAGGTGTCAAGAACACCAGGTCCACCAACAACAACAACGATAGCGCGGGAATATCGGATAAGTGAGAGAGAGAGAGAGAGAAAGGTCCGAATAATGTGTGACACAGAGTGTAATGTTTGCAGCCCTGAGTCAGGTTATAAATCTGCAGTTGCCATCTCGCGTGACAGGTGCGATGTCACAAGATGTGACATTCCTGCACCTTTTATTACAGATTTTTTTTTTTTTTTTTT
>CABFOW010005684.1:23474-39729 GCA_902141385.1 Timema californicum
CCAAAAATAAACCGTGTCGTGTTTTCCGTAGTTTCATGGACATATCAAGGAAAATGTTAACAGTGGATGTGCGTCGGAAAGTGAGACGACATTGTGTTTCAGTCGGGTCACATGTGTGTAGGAACACACGGACTACAAAGATTAACAAATGTTCGATTATAAACTTGATTTGTTATTTTATCTTTCTGTTTTATCAACTTTTCTTTATTAATTAATTAACTGCGGCAGTTTCAAATCATCAAACAAAACGAAACATTGTTCGTAACGACATTTTCTGGATTAGTTGGGTGATTGAATAGTATCTCATAAGGTGGGCGTGTAGGGGACGCGAGAAAAGGTAAGAGTTTTTTGCAGTTTCTATAGAAAAATTTTATGTTGGTCAAATTAAATCAAATAATTCTCCAGTTAAAATACAGAGCTTAAGTTTCTTCACACTTTGATATCAACAGTTGTTGAATATCTGTCATGAGCATGGTGGCAGTTGAGGAGAACATTTTTAAATGAAGATAAAAAATTGTCATCAAATTCCAGGACACCCCTGAAGATATTCAATAACTGTTGATATCACCGTGTGAAGAAAATTAAACTATATGTTTCTACTGGATAAATATTCTATTTAATTTAACCAAAAAAAGTTTTTTTTTATAAAAACCGCAAAATCACTGACCTTTTGTCACGTACCCTACATTCTCAACTTAGATATTAGTTTAGTGTTTTTTTTAATCTTATGAAATAGGAACATAAAATAGTTTGTATGAGCTACTGAGTGACGTAAATTTAATTTATAATGTTTAAAAAGACAGTTTTAACTAATATTTAGAACAGAAAAAGTAGTTTTCACAAATTTCTGTGAACAGTGACAAAAATTAAAATCCTTAGAAGAAAATAAGGTTCTGGTTTGTTTGTCACTAAACATTATGTGAAGAAACGTTACTAAAAATTCTATTCAATGAGGTTGCACTATTATTA
The DNA here is from genome assembly GCA_902141385.1 of Timema californicum. NCBI lineage: Eukaryota > Metazoa > Arthropoda > Insecta > Phasmatodea > Timematidae > Timema > Timema californicum. The sequence continues at coordinate 24,444 of CABFOW010005684.1, forward strand.
TTTTGTATGTCAAATATTATAGATTTCGTTATCTAGGTAGTAGGTATTTCCAAAAGAATCAAAGCTATTTTTGAAAGTCCAAATTTCAATTCTTAGTTTATGTAAAATTAGATTATATTCTTTCTCTCCATTGTTTATTTGGTGGCCACCTCGCTCAGCGAGTAAGTATTGGCTTAAAATACAATGTTCTGTGTAGTTTTCAGAAACTGCTGCTCTATTATGTTTAAGATTATACTCCCATTCACCCTTCAGCTACATCCGCGCTTTGTCAAGTTAATAAGCACTAGGGGAAAGAAAACTATGAATCTTCTAGTCTCAAAGTAAAGAGGAAAGCTCATTGATTTTTCTCAATTATCTTAAAATGTTTTGTTGTGAGCCTATCAAAATAACTTGTGTATTTTTTATAGAAAGATTAAATATGGAGCCCAATTTCACCCAGAATAATCTCATAGCTCCACAATTATGCTTATTAATTCATTGAAAATGTGCTAGTGTCACCTCTCTACAATTTTTTTTCCTATTAATAAGACTCAAACTACAGGGTTGTTAGAGAAACAGAACCCTGTTGGAACTTTTGGACTTTGTTTTGTGGTGAACCATATTTTGAAATAACGCATCTTAGGATTAAATATTGCGTTAGAGCTTAACGTCTGCTCGACAATTTATTGCTTACCAAGGCGGCCCACTTAATGAGGTAGACTATTTATTATGTTCCAATCAAAACACGAGTTGCCTTTCAAATATGATAATGGGTACAAGAAATTTCTAAATTGATTATTTAACACTGCGTGGGATAAAAAATAGTGAATTTGTGTTAAATATCAACCGGCAATCTTATGTGGGGAGATTCTTATTACAAATTAATTAATAACAAATAAGTCGGTTGGTGTATTATTTACTCCGGGGTAGTTTTTTTTTTACGATGTTTTAGGTAATATACAGTAGCCTCATGGCTTCTTTTGTGCTGACTGACAGCTCACAGCTGACTTATGACGGTCAACATTTAGGTATATACCAAAATTTTGACTGTCAAAAGTGACAGCTGCTAAACACATGTTTTTGCAGATCATCTGGTTCGGCGCAGGGATACGTAATTTGGTCTGGTATCTTTTTAAAGCTGTCAGTCAGCACCAAAGAAGCCATGGGGCTACTGTAGAAGTACGATGGTATGTGCATTGTTGTGAAATATATAACCGACCCATAGTCATTCTCTGTATTTCGATAAACGGAGGTAAATAAAAAAGAGTATATCATAAGCAGATTTACTAACTGATTATTACTTATAGGGTATAATATATGTTTAGCACAACTTAGTCGGAAGGTTGTAGTTCAATACCAGCCTGCTGAAATGAGAAAAGTGACTATGATTTTCTATTCTGTTTTTGAAAGAATGCATTTTAATTCAATTAGCAATCATCCTTATTTTCATGTTGCAATCTGAGAAATTTCTAGGCATTACTGCTTATTTATGCATTATACTACACTCTTATTAAAATAAATTAATATATATAAATAGCTAAATAAATATCGTAGTTTCATTTTTACCGCCTTACACGTCTTAATTACTACCCTTTAGGGCTATACGCATATTTACACTAATGTGATACGGAATAAGAAAGTAGCATCTAGAGGATGTGTACCAGCATTTGAGTGAAGGTATATTTGGGATGCTCTGTACATTCGTCCAGGATTCTAACCCTGGCAATTCAAATAAGACTACACTTACTTCTTTGTCTGCACCCATACTTAATTTAGTAACTATTTTCTTTTAATACTTTTATTAATTGTAAGTTACTATTTTCAAATTTTACCCACCGCGGGACGTATATGTAGTAAGATTCTTGTAAAAATAAACTTTTAGAAAATAAAAGCTTATTTTTTGTGGTCAACCTTGATTATGTTTGTATATACTATTGGTGTTATCTTATAGTATATACATTGATAATATATTTAAGTGTCAACTACAGATCACATGATTTAACGTATAAATAGATCTACAGTAGCCTCATGGCTTCTTTGGTGCTGACTGACAGCTCACAGCTGATTTCTGACAGTCAACATCATAGGTATAATAACTAAATTTTGACCGTCAGAAGTGACAGTTGCTAAACACATGTTTTTGCAGATCATATGGTTCAGGGATACATAATTTGGTCTGGTAACTTTTCAAGGCCGTCAGCTGTGAGCTGTGAGCTGTCAGTCAGCACCAAAGAAACCATGGGGCTACTATAGTTTACAGAGTTACTACAAAATTGTGGTTATAAAACTCCATGATTTTTTCCTGGTTTCACGAACAACATTTTAAAAAATTCCCGTCTCAATCCTTGTACAGTTTTTCTTGGTGAATGGTAGCTTTCCCGCTTATTACATTGATCAAATATTTTTAAACACTTCTAAATGCTACTAATATAAAATATTTTTTCCAGTATTTAATTTACATGGTATTTTTCTGGCCCAATGTAAATGTGTTTATAAACAAACGCTGTACAATCATTTCAGGGATGTCAGAATGGTGTATTTGGACAATACATTTTGTTAACATAATAAAATTATATCTCTCCCTTTTCTTTAAATGTTTAGGTGTAGAATTCTCTGACTTTCCTTATTTTTTTATTAAATTTCCTTACACTGGCCTGTTTTCTCTGACATAGAAAAATTAACCAGGTTTTCCCTGTATATATAATTATTATAGCTGATCGATCAGGTTGTTATATGAAATAAAAATACATTGAATTTTGATAGGCAAGGAGGGTCTTTAAAAAAATACAAACATATATTTTTGCAGCTAAAAATTCGTCACCCGAGAATGCAAATGTTCTATCTCCAAAATTGTTAAATTTGAGATAATTGGTGTTAACGTTTATTTAGAATGCATATGATTCACTCGTGGTGAAATTGAGACTATTATATAATTACTTAAGAAGATACAAACTCGAGTTGTTATCTAGTAACATTGGTTGTATACACAAGGTCAAACTTCAATGCTCTTTTACACAAAAGTGAAAAATTGGACATGGAACACTTGCATTCTCGGGTGACGAATTGTTAACAGTTTACTCAATTATTAGTGTTATTTTTATAGGTATTTATAATATACATTAAAAGTTGATAGTTGCAGAACTCACAACTTGACGTATGAATATAAGAAATTTTAATACTAACGTTTAAAACTCTCAAAAATATTACCTCCTATATAATCAAAATATACAAGTATACTATACGTTTATGTCCCAAAAAATACCTAGCTATTCGGGCGATCTTTTAATTTTAAAGAAACTGTTTTTTTCATCGTATGCCACCAGGGTTTAATGTGGTGCCAGAAGAAGTCTTTACCTAAATTATGCCTAATTTACAAGATCATGGTGCCATGTAAACAACTCCCCTCTGTAAAATATACCTTTGGTGCCTCCTAGAATCAAACCTGGAACTTCTGTTTATTAGCCAGAAATACCGATTACCAGAACAAGAGGCAAACTTTTGAAAAAATTAAGGAGAAGTGTTAAAATATCACTTGTCAAGAATTGTTGGCTATTGGGATCCTTATGTAAACTCTTCATACCGTTTCGTCAACCAACTCTAGTAGGTCGTAATACTTCATAAGAGTCGACTAACCTAAAGCAACACAGGATGTTCAGCACCAACGAACTGAAGACACCAGGACTGGGTGGGGGGGAGGGAGGAGGGACACACGACAAATTGCGTTATTACGTCGTCCCAAAGTGCAGGCAAGCTTGCAATACTCACGTCATATCATTTCCCCTTCAGTCTCTCTCTCTCTTTTTTTTTCTGAGTTCCTTGTTTTACTACCCATCCGGACTATTTGCAGAAAGTTGACGTACTAAATATTTTTGTTTAAGGGGTGTTGGTATGGGTGGTGCTATTGATGGGGAGGAAGAGTACTATTTACAGTTGCTTGAGGCAAAGCCAACACCCGCCCCCTTTTTTACCCCTCAACGAAAAATGAAAAAAATAATGTTATTGTATTGAGTCCCTTTGGAAGTACTTTGAAATGTTTCAACACATATATACAAGGTTATTTAGATCTCTGAATAAAAAAAAATACAGGTCGTAGGGGATGACAAAAATATTTCCACACAGATAACATGGTGTCGGAGACGCCAAATAATGGCACTACGAGAGGTCAAAGTTGGTACTGAATACACCTAGGAGATAGGCAACTCATCAATCGTCAGACCATAACAAGTGGAGTGCGGTGTAGAGTATTACTTCTAACAGCCTCTCTGCTATGCTAGTACCATCGTGTGTGTCAGGGGAGGGAGTGGTGGGGATGCTTGTGTTGGTCTACGTGGCGTGCTGCATGTGTTGCCTACCCTCTCTTACCCTCTCACCGACAGGTGCATTCAGCTCCAAATTAGACGTCTTGAAGCGGAGCCATATGGCATCGCCAAACCTAAGTTCATTGCGTGGAAATAATTGTCATGACAGCCCCTACAACATAAATAAGTTTTACTAGGAAATCTGAATAACTTGTTTATTTTAAATATAATAATAATATTGAATGTATTAACTTATATTAATATGGATTATTACTTTTTAATATATTAAAAATATAAAATATTGTTAATAATAATTTATATATTTATTTAAATATAATGTATAGTACATATAATATACTACTATAAAGCTACATGGCTGACTAATTCATTGACATTAATGTTTACCCACTTCCAGATGAGCTAAAAACTTGAAATTTGGCAAACTTATAGCTTCTAGCCTGTAACCGACGGAAAAACTCCAAAATTTAAAAAAATCTTAACCCCCTAAAAACAATTAAAAATGACGGATCAACTTTAAAGTCGGTGGGGACGTTTCTTTGGGGGTCTCTTCTGGCTAAACCGTAAGACCTATAAAAAAAACGCTCTGGAATTACATTAGTTTACATCCACTTGCAAAGAAAAATCCCTGAGGATTTGAGGGCGAAGCCCCCAAGAACCAAAGCGAGTATTAATATAAAACCATTGGCGTGTCATGGAGTGTTGCAAGGGAAGCAGAGCATGTTAAAACTGTACCTGTGATATGTTCTCGCACACTTGGGCCCTATTTAACCAAACATACATAGGCTATGCCCTGCATGCCTCATACGGGATTACATTCCCCTGATTCCTGACCAATGAGTGTTCTATTGAGGGGTGTGAACAATTCACAGGCAAAGTTTATACTAATGCTGCTTACCCTGGCAACAATTCAACGCACGACACTTATATGATGATATTATATTGGACTAGCTGCTCCCCGCGACTTCAACGGTACAAACGTACATAATATCTATTTTTTATTAATACACTTTATAATATTAGTTTAGATAATAACATTTCAGTTTATCTACCTAACATACATGCATTGTTCCGTAGAGCGGTTTGCAGTAATTATCACGACAATTTTTATTTTGTTATACTCTTAATAACTTTAAAACCAATGTACCTATTTGAATAATTTAAAAAGTAATTTACTCCTACGTAAACAACATAAATGATTAAATAATTGATTTGGATAAGGATTCATATCATGATACGGATATAATTACTTTCTGTTCGCATCCGTGTTTTAGTTGACTAATTTCAACAAAAAACTTTTATTGTAACATAACTATATTATTATTATCATCATTAGCACCGCGTCTTACTACCCGTTCAGGTTATACGCACTCACGCTAATTTGTAATGGTAGGGTTATTGAGAGATGAAATGGAGGACCTCCAGTTTAACGTGGAATCCGAACCACGGTGGAGGCCTGGCATTCTCCACATTCACAAGATGTCTTGTGAAGGAAGGGTTTGGTAATCAGATAAATCTGTGCCGGGACCGAGGATTGAACCCCGGCCGAAAAAAACAAAAAATCAAATCTTTCCTCTCTATAATATTAGTGTAGATTTGCTAGCACTGCGACTTACACCCGTTCAGTATGTACGTATATGATATAACTACGCTAATGTGTTAGGGAGGAAGGCTGAATTTAAAGGAACTGTACCCGCATTTACGTGTAGTGTACTGAGGGTGTTTTCAATTGAATAATTTTTCTCTCTCTCTCCCCACAAAATAGTGGGTACTCTTTCCTCTAAATTCAACTTTCGTCATCTTTAACACACTAAATTATTTAGTAGGTAAGCGTATAGTTCGAAATAGCAGTAAAATGCGGTGCAAAAAATAAAATAAATTAAGAACTTCCGGTTAGAAGGTGGATACCATACCAATTTGATATGTTAACTGACTAGAATATAGACTGTTACTTATCTGTATCTTACATCAATATTAAATTACAAACTCTTTAGAAAAAAAAATAAGGATCTATTTTTCTGTGCTTGTAGAATGAAAATAAAGCGATAAAGAGCCAAATAAAATGGTCATAAAACTGAATCGAACTTTCCTCTACCGGTCGGTCGGCCTTGTGAATTGTGCTCACGAATAACAATCGTTTATTACCGTTTCTTGGCAGCGAGAACACAAGTTCTTAGGTGTAGCTTTCCGTCGAAACAAAACACTCGAGTACGGAATGGAAAGGAAGGAAATGTGAATGTATCCGGACTTATTTTTATTCCATACAGTTGGCACGCTTGGGTGATCAACGATACGATCAGTTGGATTGATGTGGACTACTCGTGCAACTATAGTGGGTTCACGGTAGCTTTGGCCTTTTTTTTTTCGCATCACGTGCTAATACATTTTAGGGCTATAAACGTATTTACAGTAGGGAAGAAAAGTTAAGAGTCAGATGATGTGTACCCACATTTGCATGTAAAGATAATAAAAAACTTAAGTTCACAAAACCGGGATTCAAACCCTGATGTTCCCATTAGCATCAGTCTAGTATAAGATGAGAATGACGTCATAGATCAATCTACAAACATTATTTAATGAAGATCTATAGGGCTGAGATTAAAAGATAAGGCTAGAGGAAATGCACCCAGGTTCGCATTTGTATATGTGTAAATAAATATGATTGCACCACACCGTGATTAGAACCTCAACCATCCCATCGCCAGAAATCTAGTATTTTTAGATTATGACTCTTTATACCATGTGACCATTAGTATGGGACACTTCATGGTATACGTACTCATTACGCTAAGCGGGAGGAGGGAGGCTGAATTTAGAGAAAGTGCATCCCATTTGGGTGAAGAAGAGGGTAACACCATTTAGTACTCTTGTTGGAATATACTGCCGAAGACGGGATTATTGGGGTTCGATCCCAGTCAGGTGCACTGAGGGTGGTTTTACTAAATGGTTTTCCACCCTCCCCTCCAAGAAAATGCGCGTGTACTTCCTCTAAATTAAACCTTCCCAGTCCCTAGCACATTAGTGTATTTACTATAACTAATACATAGGCGTATAACATGGTGGTGAAAAAAAGAATATTAAAAAAAATACTGCGAGAGTGACGTCATAGACCATTTTACCACCGAAGCAGGTAGTTTCAGCTCTTGCTCTTCCAACCCTTTTAAACTTATGTTCACAAAACCGGGATTCAAACCCTGATGACGTCATAGATCAATCTACAAACATTATTTAATGAAGATCTATAGGGCTGGGATTAAAAGGTAAGGCTAGAGGAAATGTACCCAGGTTCGCATTTGTATATGTGTAAACAAATATGATAGCACTATACCGTGATTAGAACCTCAACCATCCCATCGTCAGAAGTCTAGTATTTTAAGATTATGACTATTTATACCATGTGACCATTAGTATGGGACACTTCATGGTATACGTACTCATTACGCTAAGCGGGAGGAGGGAGGTTGAATTTAGAGAAAGTGCATCCCATTTGGGGTGAAGAAGAGTGTAACACCATTTAGTACTCGTGTTGGAATATACTGCCGAAGACGGTATGATTGGGGTTCTATCCCAGTCAGGTGCACTAAGGGTGGTTTTACTAAATGTTTTTCCACCCTCCCCTCCAAGAAAATGCGCGTGTACTTTCTCTAAATCAAACCTTCCCAATCCCTAGCACATTAGTGTATTTATTATAACTAATACATAGGCGTATAACCCTAACGTGGTGGTGAAAAAAATATTAAAAAAATACTGCGAGAGTGACGTCATAGACCATTTTACCACCGAAGCAGGTAGTTTCAGCTCTTGCTCTTCCAACCCTTTTAGCGGGGGATAAAGCGTGAACCTCATCTGGTCTGGTTCCTCTATGGTGAAGAGGTCGGGGTTCTAACTCTGGCCGTGCTTTTATGGTGTGGATTTCCTACACATTTTCTCCACACTTCACTTACTCAAATACGTGCACATTTCCTCAAATGTCGACCTTCTTCGGTATCAAGTTTACCTCGCTTGGTTCCACTATGGTACAGATTCTACGATAGGATGTAATCCATCAAGGTAAGACTGCTACCTTTCAGGATGAACGGGGTGTACATATGTGGAGAGTCTGGAAGGATTTAATCCAATTCCCACAGAAAGGAACTTTTTTAATTTTTTTTTCAATCAACATTAATAAAATTTTACTTTTTTTTTAAATGTTATTTCATAGGTATTGATACATCTACACGAAAATGACAGCTGCAGATCACATAACTTGACGTATGAATACGTGAAAGACTATCTGGTAACTTATCTGATGATCTGTTCCCGTGGTCGAACTGTCTTAAGTCTTCTCTCTCGAAATATACTGTACCAGTGGTTCCCAATTACCTACCAGTCAAGGATCCCCAAGAGGCTCTTTGAGATAGGTGGACCCCCCCGTTTTTATAATCATTAGAATCTACTCTAATCTATGTATAGAAAATAACATGTACACTATATACGAGTCAAATGTGTTTACATACATTTATTTTTACACCAACTCAAGTTGTAATAATAATCAATGTAATAGTAATAGTTAACGATAAAACAGGTTAGTTAGGCTTACATGAAAATTTATTAACTATGAAAAAGTTCAAATTTATTCATTTGGGTCTAGTATTTGTGAGATAAGTGAAACCTCTTCTTTTTCCTCATCACTTCTTGAAGATCAGGCTGAAGGCTGAACACTTTGACTCGAAATCCGGACGCATATCAAGGCTATTTCTATACCTGTTATCCATGTAGCACATTGTTGATTAATTATTATTTTTTACCCGCCTCGGTGTTGTAGTTGGCTAACGCGCTTGTCGTGTTGAGCTCTACTGCCGAGGACAGGGAGGTCGAGGTTCGAATCTCGGTCGGGTGAACTGGGGTGGTTTTTCCTAAAAGGCTTTCCACTTTCCCTCCACGCAAATGCGGGTTCATTTCCTCTAATTCAACCTTCCCAATTCCTAATCCATTAGCGTAATTAGTACTTAAAAGCGTATAACCCGAACGGGTAGTAAGACGCGGTGCTAAATTATTATTTTAACTTTTTTTTGGTTAAATTTTGGTGGTTGTCGTGGACCTACTAGGAACTGCTCGTGGACCCCTGGGTATCCACAGAACACCTTTTGGGAACCACTGGACTGGACCAACGATGATAGAAGAATCAGCGTTTTAATTCCTGTCGAGTGTAATGAGTTTATTTTTTCTAAATGGTTTCCCTTTCTTTCTCCATTCAAATGCGTGTACATTGTCTTCATATGAACCTTCCTCATTCCTAACACATTAGCAGTAATTTTGACAGGCGTGTACAACCCAAATGGGTAGTAATATGCGGTGACAAACAACTTCTTTGTACTACGAAAATTGGACTGAAAAACACACACTCGCATAAATAAAGCTATTACCTCTTCCCCTTATGACAAAAACCAAGTATTGTAACAAGTGCTATGACATGACAGAATATCTTTCAAGGTCGGATGAAGCTAACACTCCTAATGGATAATTCTTTCCCCCGTTGCCCACCTCCAAATAAAAAAAAAATGTTGCTCCCATGAAAACGCTGACTCCTAATCAAGTCGTGATTACAGACCACCTCCAAATAAAAAAAAAAAATGAGGCTCCCATGAAAACGCTGACTCCTAATCAAGTCGTGATTACAGGTCACGATTCTCAGAAAATAAAACCACCCGGCTTTCACTCCACCGACAGATTTAGCGGCTCGTGTTTATTATTGAAAGACCCAATAAAATACAAGATAAAATTAATATGGATTATATGTCAGAGGGTTCACCAATAATTAGTGTTTCTATCAGAGTCGATTAATTTCAAACCCTCTTCAGTGACAGAAAAAACCATCTCTACATTTTGTTCCCTTCGTTAAAAAGAGGCATCTTACTTCTGTTTTTTTTTCAAGCACCACATCTTACTACCCGTTCGGGTTATACGCTTGTATATTAATTACGCTAATTTTTTTAGGGAATAGGAAGGTTTAATTTATAGGTGGTGTACTCAAATTTTGGTGGAAGGAGAGTTGTAAACCCTTTTGGGGAAACCACCCTCAATACACCTCATCGTGAATCGAACCTCGATCTTCCCGTCACCTTCAGTCTAGTCTACTGAGATAGTAGCGTGTTATATAACACGTGGCTACCAAAGTGGGTTTCTTATGTTAATTAGGTGAAACACATAGCTATTTTCATAGTGCGAGCCATTCAGAAAAAAAAGGAAAAAATGTGTTCAACATTGATAAAATGTTGCTATTATTATTAATTTTATTTTATAGGTATTTATAATATATATTTAAAGTGACAGCTGAAAATCATATGACTATACATATAAATATATATATAAATATTTTAGTAGCCTTGATAATTGTAAAAAAAGTTCTTTTCAATCTAACTTGTACTGTTATGTTTTCAAACACTACTTTCCCTTCAAGATAAAAAATTAAATTGTTCAGTCATCATTAGCTTCTTATAACTTCAGTTTATTTATATTCAAATTAGATTAAAAAAATTAAGTAGGGAAGGGGGATTAAAATTACACTGACTTGGAAGTCAAATACAAAAAAAAAGAGGAAGAGGGGTTCATGTCTCAGGTGAACACTCACCCACAAGCCAATTATTATGGTTATTTTTATTGAGACGCATCCTATAGTACCTTATTGATATTCGTAACCTACCTTCAACTCGGAACAGTTTTTAACCTAAATTATTTTATCACTCTACCTCCACGCAATTGCGGATACACCTACTCCAAATTCAAATCTCCATTCTAAAACATTATAGTAAAATTGTCATGTGAGTATAACTAAAATTGGTAATGAGACGTCGTTTATATATACCCATTATATAATATTTTAAAAATATATATGTGTATGTATATAATAGATATGTATACAAGTATCTTTCTTCTTCTTCTTATGTGAATCTGTCCTGAGACAGGTATCAACTGAACATCTTCCATTTTACTCCATCCTGAACATCTTCTTCTTATGTGAATCTGTCCTGAGACATATCAACTGAACATCTTCCATTTTACTCCATCCTGAACATCTTCTTTAATCCTCTTGTAACTTCCTTTCTTGATAGCTGGTAGCATTCCAAACCCTCTTCTTCCTCTTTTTACCCTCTATCTTTTCCTGGATAATCCTCATCATTAAACAATTCCTACGTGGCCCAATCAAGATGTTTTTATCTTTGTATCATCCTTATCGAGCTCCTTTACTTACTTAACCTCCTAAAAACTTCCTTATTCCTCACCCTGTCCATCCATTTGCCCTTCTCTATTACTCTCCACAGCCACACTTAAAAACTCTCCATGTTGTTCCCTCTTTCTGATTGTCCACGTCTCTGATCCGTATGTCTCCACACATATGCATATATTCATATACATTTACACACACATATATATATATATATATATACAGGATTATTAAGATCTCCAGGTAAAAAATTATACAGGCTGTGGGGGTGACAAACAAGTATTTCCATGTAATGAAAATGGGGTGGTCGCCTCCAAATGGCGGCGCTACGAGACATCAAAGTTGGCGCTGTATGCACCTAAGGGGGTAGGCAACACAGGCATCCCCTATGACCCCCTCTCCCGATACACACGATGGTACCAGCGTGGCAGATGGAGATACATTACAGGTTCCCTGTTGCCCGTCGCCAGTAATAATTCACACCACACTCCATGTGCTGAAGATTTCTGAGTTGCCTACCCTAAGAGGTGCCTACAACGCCAACTTCGACGTCTTGCAGCACCGCCGTTTGGCGTCGCCTGCCCCAAGTTCACTGTGTGGATATACTCGTATTTTCAACAACTAAAACTGTACCTTTTTTTACCTGGATATCTAAGTAGACCTGTTTGTTATAGCTTTATTAGATATACCTGATTTAATGATACACTCCAAGAATTCTAAAAACACGAGAATTTGTTATATTGTATACTTTTTTTTTTCAAACACTGTGTCTTAGGACTCGTTCGAGTTATACGCTTATGTCCTAGTTGAGTAATGTTTTAGAGATTAGTAAGGTTATGTTTATAGGAAATGTTCCCTCATTTTCGTTTAGGGAGAGTATAGTGGAAAACCATTTTAGAAATACCACCCTCAGTACACCCGACCGAGATTCGAACCTCTATCTCTCCGTCATCGGCAGTCTAGTTTAACACGAGGGTGGCACGTTAGACTACATGACCACCGAAGTGGATTAGTGTGTACCATTTAAATGGCAACTACCTTCTCCAGCTTCGACCATTGTTATGAGAATAGTTGTCCTTGAAAATCATTTTAGTGTAGAAAACAAATACTTAAATTAATTCAGGTAGCGTTTAAGATAGGACAAAGGTTTTTAAGACGAGTTAGGGTCGTCCATAAATCACCTAACACTGTTGAGATGTGGGAGGGTGGAGCTATAATGTATATAAATATATATGGGGAGAGGGTGGGTACATCACAATGATATGTAACACATATATTATATACTTAAATTTTAATGTAGAAAAAAAGTGACTATTACTGTTCAAGTTTTGACCGTTGATAAACCTGTAGAAATCTCTGATTCTGAGTACTATTAAATCTTAGTCCCTCTTTTAGTGTAACAAAAGCTTCTCTATGTAATCATGACATTCACTCTTGATGTGAAAGTTACGTAATACGGTTTAGTAAGGGGAAGAGGGGAAGCTAAATATCTACTTAGTGTTACATTAGGTAGGTGAGAAAAAGGGGGAAGGGGGGTCAAAAGCGTTACGTGGTTCATGGATGTCCCTTAATCAGCAACTTTAACACCTCGTTCTCGGGGGAGGGGCTTTTAAAGATAGAGCTATCCGTCGATTAACACATCTTGACATTGGTGATGATGAGAAAGTGTGTGGTCATCGTAGACTCTTTAACTGTGACTGAACCATCTGTTGAGGTAAGTGGAATGCTTGACCAGCTCTGGTCCAAATGATTGCCAGTCGTGGAACTTTCACTGCTTCCTCGGCAGCCTTGACGCTTCGAGATATCTTGCTAACTGGATAACTGAAGATGTGGTTGGATAATGTCACTTACGCTGGCATTCCTTGTTCATTAAAGTTTAGGGAATGGACAATCCTTGATCATTAGTGTTTAGAGAACGGATATACCAGACAACTGCGGTTGTGGCTGTTACTGACAGTTACACAGTAATCCTTGATCATTAGTGTTAAGAGAATGAATATACCAGACAACTGCGGTTGTGGCTGTTACTGACAGTTACACAGTAATCCTGGATCATTAGAGTTGAGATAACAGATATACCAGACAACTGCGGTTGTGGCTGTTACTGACAGTTACACAGTAATCCTTGATCATTAGAGTTGAGATAACAGATATTCTAGACAACTGAGGTTTTGGCTGTTACTGACAGTTACACAGTAATCTTTGATCATTAGTGTTAAGAGAACGGATATACCAGACAACTGCGGTTGTGGCTGTTACTGACAGTTACACAGTAATCCTGGATCATTAGAGTTGAGATAACAGATATTCTAGACAACTGAGGTTTTGGCTGTTACTGACAGTTACACAGTAATCCTTAATCATTAGTGTTTAGAGACAGAATTTACTGAAGAACTGAGTTTGAGGTTGTGATTGTTAATGATAACTACAGAGTCATCATTTCTGATAATGTTTGGTTGTCATTTTAATTATTTATTTTGGGAAATCTCTTACTACAATAACTAATCTAAGGGCAGGGTCCCCAGAAACGATTTTTTTTAGGTTGTCCTGATCGTGGTGAATTGTGGGGAAGCCACCTAACAAAACATGGTAAATAATATAAAAAATTGAATCCCTCATAAAGCAATTTAAAATTATTGTTAACATAATTACTGGAATTGTAGGTTTATTAAGACTCAAAAAATCTTATATCGTAGGCATTTTGGAGGATTACACAAACATTATTAATAATATATTGGGGGAGGGGAGGCAAACAACTTCCTAAACAAACCTTTCCCAAAGAAAAATCCTCACTCTTTGCCCACAACAGGGTTTAACACATGCCTTGAATTCGAATCACGTTCAGATAAATCAGACGGAAAGAAGTTATGAAGATGGTGGAGGGGGAATGGGGGTTTCAGCACTAGCAGGAAGTTCCAAACTTTTATTATTTTGTTCTATCTGAACCTGCACTTTCTAAATACAGGTTTGGATCGCTACAAAAATGTTAAACTAACCTAACCTAGGGCAGTAGACATAATAATATTACCCACCCAAACCTGTCGCCAGAACCAGAAACTGTGAGACCAGATAGAAAGGATGGAACATAAACACACATAGCCTGGCCAACCTCAAGATTTATATATATAGCCATGTTGACCTTAGGATGAACCCAAATATGTAGTCGTATAGCCCTATCGACCTTAGTATGAACCCAAATATGTAGTCGTATAGTCCTCTCAACCTTAGGATGAACCCAAATATATAGTCGTATAGCCCTCCCAACCTTAGGATGAAACCAAATATGTAGTCGTATAGTCCTCTCAACCTTAGGATGAACCCAAATATGTAGTCGGATAGTCCTCTCAACCTTAGGATGAACTCAAATATGTAGTCGTATAGTCCTCTCAACCTTAGGATGAACCAAAATATATAGTCGTATAGCCCTCCCAACCTTAGGATGAACCCAAATATGTATTCATATAGTCCTCTCAACCTTAGGATGAACCCAAATATGTAGTCGTATAGTCCTCTCAACCATAGGATGAACCAAAATATGTAGTCGTATAGCCCTACCAACCTTAGGATGAACCCGAATATGTATTCGTATAGTCCTCTCAACCTTAGGATGAACCCAAATATGTATTCGTATAGTCCTCTCAACCTTAGGATGAACCCAAATATGTATTCGTATAGCCCTCTAAACATTAGGATGAACCCAAATATGTAGTCGTATAGTCCTCTCAACCTTAGGATGAACCCAAATATGTAGTCGTATAGTCCTCTCAACCTTAGGATGAACCCAAAT
>CABFOW010005685.1:0-28478 GCA_902141385.1 Timema californicum
TCCTACCAATTAATTAATTAACAATAATTACTCAACAAGAATCAACATGTCAGAGTTGGTAGGCCTGGGAGGTGGTAGGGGGGAGGTGGTAGGGGAGGGGGGAGGGGGGAATAACGGTAATTCATACGGATATGGAAATTAGGTCAAACGGGGCTCTGAAAGTAGGTCAAACTGGGCCAGGTCATCAGTCTAGCTACTGCCTTTTACTCCTGATTCAGGAATAGATAACAGTACTGGCACTTTTCAGAGGGCATTTTGCCCCCGAGTGATACACTGGACAGGATAAAGAAGAGGAGAAAAAAAATACTTACGCACCTCATTCAAACCTAAAATGCTATCTACCAAAGCTGGGCATGTTTTGTTTAACCAATATTGTTTAGTCTCGACATGATTTGTAAGGATACGAAGTTTGCACCTCAAAGAATTTGAGGTTGAACAATATTTAATTTAAAAAAACTTGGCTGCCAAAAGCCGGCACCTAAGAAATAAAGGAAGCTCCTTGCTTCCTCTTTCTATTTTTATTTTTCTGAATAGGGCACTAGCCTAAGTGGCTTTCCTTTTAGCATTGACAAATGTGTTTAAGCGCAATTCACTAGGACTTTCTAACCGATGTAATTTTATTCCCTTCTCTTCACTATAAATTTTAAAAATTCTTTGTCAAACCAATGTTTTCTCCCACTCTTTTTTGTAAGGACCTACACTACTTTTCGCTGCAGTTCTAATATTATTCCTTACAATTTCCCATTGTTTCTCTGGATTCACGTTTTCCTCCTCATCCCGTAAGCACTCTAGGACAGCAAATCTATTTACAATTCCAATTTTATATACATTCCTAAACTCTACATCTATCAGTTTCTCTACATCATATATTCTAGCTTACAGGACAGATTTACCCAAAGTTTTGATACTAATTTAATAGTGCTCTGAATCGCAATCTGCGCCCCTGTATGTCCTAACATTCACTCAACTTGTATGGCATATTCTATAGTCAGCAATTCATCTATAAATTGATTATGTATATTCCCATCTGGGTAGGTCCAAGTATATTTTATGAATATCCTTATGTTTGAGGCTAGTGCTTTTAACAATAAGGTTCTTTGATTTAGCAATATTCATCAACATTATTCCAATATTATAACTGACATGCAAGCTTTCTTTTCCTATTGTAGGTATAACGAATTCTCCCTTCCCTATCTTTGCATTAAAGTCACCTATCACAAATTTCATGTCAAAAGTTGGGAACTGGCCATAAAAATGTCATAGCTCCTTATAGAAACGATCCTTTAATAGATCATCTTTATCTTCTGTTGGACAATGTACATTTATAATGAAAGTATTATGCTCCCTCCCTGTTACTACTGTATTTGAAGTCCTATTGTTTATGAATCTTATGTCCTTAACTGCTGACATACTCTTTCTGTGGATAAGTAAGTCTGCGCCTAAACCATGCATGTCTGTTCTTCCATTTAAAAAAAAGTATTCTTCTTAATATTTCCTTCCATCTTCTTATATAGCCTCTTGTATATATTATCTAATCCAAAACTATTTACTTAATCCATAATTGATTTTATCGCCCCAGGCCATACTTCTGTAGAGTACCTGTTTTAGGGGGGATTGGCACTTTTAATAATAAATAATAATATGTACAATATTAGAATTATTTCAAATCTTTTATTTTGAGAACACAGTTTAATTTCATTTACTAATAAAATTTTACTATAGGAATGACCAAGCTAAGCTACGTATTATTATGGTTAGTATTTCTGCCACCGACCCTGTGGTGCAATGGTCAGTGCACCTAGCTACGAGCCTAGGGGTCTCAGGTTTGCTTCCCGGCTGATACCTTGGTTATTATTCTCGAAAAGGAACTACCCCAACTGTCACTAAGGTTTGGTTAATTAGGCTTAAGTTAGGTTTAAGTGTTTCAACTGGTTCCACACCATCATATTCACCATCACCATAATCTCATCTCATCGGGATTCGGGAGATGGACAGTGTCTCCACAGAAAGGATGCATGGTTATTACATTCGGGTGTCTCTTGGAACGTTAAATTAGTACTGGCTAATCATTCCACTACTTAGCTACCTACTAATTATGTAATTCAGATGCGCAATATATGTTACTATTTTCTGCAGTAAAATTACAGTATGATACAATGTTTATAAGAAATAATGTTGAAATTTTGTTGCACTCTTTATAGTTATTACAACGTAATTAATTGTTGTATTGTGTAAGTGTTTTTGAGTTCATCTTACTTTTAATGATTTATTCATGACTATATTATCATAGCCTCGCTCTTCGACAACACCTTGTAGGACCATTCAAATTAACAACATGGATATCATTATAAAAACTAATGAATTACTTTAGGAGTGAGTTTATGTGTTTTGTACTATTTTGAACATTTATATCCTAGTAAAAGCTGTCTCATCACCTTAACGTATACTTTTAAGTATTAAATTTAACTTTTAAATAATTCATAACATGGTAATTCAATTTATTAAAACATTCAGTTGCACATTGCATTTCATGATTCAACCTAACGACCTATTCTCAAATATTATAGGCGGACTAGTAGCTTACATTACCATTTTCTCTGCTACTTACTAGATCATTCGAGCTGAAAGTATTCTTAACAGTGATTTATTTAATTCAACTTATGTGTACGTGCTCCACGTCTTACTCCAGGCCATGTGCTGCTATAATATTATTGAAATGCCTTTAAATAATGTTTTAGGTGATAACACGTTTATTTTAACGAAATAAGAATGTACAATATATTTTAATCTAGTATCTTAGTGTCACATAAGTCATAAGTCAAAGGCGGCTAATAGCTGGTCTAGGCACTTGGTGTAGTTTCCACACTACTTGTAGAACATCGGCTATCATCACCAAGCAACGGCCAGCATCTACCCACCATTACTTATAGGCTACACGTGATCCCTTCGTGTTTATTATTGCCTGTCTTGACGTGCTAAGCTCAAATCTCTTTGAGTTTAAATTTTCCGTCTTGTTTATTATTTCGTGTTTTCTGTTTGTGCTAGACGATTGTATTTTTTTTAGGTTTAGCAGTGATTTGTGTTTAATTTTGTCTTGATTTTGCTGCTGCTGACATAAAATAAAGGACCCTCCACACAAAACAACGTATGAAGAAATTAAGAGTAGTTTTTCATAATCCATATTTGTTGACATTCGTGAGCACAAAGAGAGAACATGACACTTGGTGTGGGTGCTGAAGGTCAAGCTTTTGGTCAGCATTATTGGACAACTTCTTGTCCAAGTACTGGACTTGTGACACGTGCAATGTGTGTGGGAGCGCCACTTGTTCATTGCCTAATATTAGACAATGCCCACCTTGATAATTTACATTTAGTGTGGGACCGGCTTAAGGCTGGGAATTGACAAATTTCATTTTATTTTTCTATTACATTGCAATGCTTTATTTTAAATTTTAAATTGGCATTTCTGACTGTTTATGGAATATACCACAATATTAAAATGTATTAAACGTCCTGCTGATGCTAAATAAAAATTAAAGTAAAGCAATAATAAATGACTGGAGAAGCATTCTGTAGTTTAATCAAAGATGCACTGCTCCACCTTTGTTTTGAGCTTAGACCATCTACGAGGACACTGCTACGACGGTTACGTCAACATGGCTAGTACAAAAATTGGACGGAAATCAAGAATATTAGCAGAGCAGCCATTAGCAATATATATTCATTGCGTAGTTTCTAAAACTAGTTCAATACATTAACGCCTTCAGAGTATAATTTTATATTTAACCTTAAATGGATTTTGGACATATATATTTCTTAAAACTAGTTCAGTACATTAAAACCTACAGACGTAAATTTTATATTTAAACTTTAATCATAAAACCATATCCAACTTAACCAACTTAATCATAAAACTAATTTAGTTCATTAAAACCATAGACCATAGTTAGTGCAAAAAATCTGTGAATGCAGTACTATAATGTTTATAACGTAAGAGATCAGATACTACATTTCTTCATATTATGCAGTTTAAGACCATTACACTTGTTCTGCCACATCAAAATTTAGTGTGATGGTAAGTATAGCTCAGCATAACAATGTTCTATAGGATGAAAATTTTGGATTACGGAGAGGGGAAGATAATGATAAACTATGTTGATTTAAAAAATCTACCACCCTATTCCCATCCCAAAGGAATAGAGTAGGTGTCCCAAATATCGCCCCTGTGCCTAATATCGCCTACTCGTGTTTCCGAGGCACATTGCGTGGCATCTATGAGTAAGTGCAATAACCTTCAAGTTCTGGGGTCGTACCACAATCAGCGCTAGTGGCAATGCTCCTATCACTGACAACAGAAGAAGTATGGCGTCTGAAGTTGTTTTGGCTGTTCTATCGTACTTTTTGTCTCCAAACAATCCAGTGAATGACCAGGTAGGTGCATCCAAATTATAATTTTGCTCATACCATTAGAAAGTGCATTAAATGGAGAATCCAGAGTAGTTATTATTTTCAAAAAATACTGTATTTTAACCTCCGTTATTAGCATGTGTGTGTTGACTGTGTTGTGTTCCTATTGTCGGCTACAAACTTGATACTAATATCGCCTACTAGGCGATATTTGGAACAGCTACTTTAATTTCCTTGAGTTATACCTACCATTCAACTACGAAGTATTGCAATCTTATTTATTTCTTATTTTTTTTATTACACTTTCCGTTCTTTTTTGTTGTTGTTGTTGTTGTTGTTGTAGGCCTCTTGCCTAAGATAGGGAATGAAAAAAAGAAGAGACAGACATGGAGTACGTCGAGTCTGCAGGCCGCATGCATGTCAGGCAGTTCTGAACAAAGAAATGGGAACGTTGAAGGCATCCAAACAGTTTGGCGTTCCGAGATCAACAATTCGAGAGTACATTAAAAAAGGTCTGAATGAGAAAAACGACGTAACTGCAGAGGTAAGAACAGTGGTTAGAAAGAAACTTGGACGAAAACCTGTATTGACGGACGATTTAGAAAACAAGCTAGTACACTATTGCAAGGAAATGGAATCCATTTTTTTTTACTTGACTCAGTTAGACGTGTAAAGCTGATGGCCTACCAGCTTGCCTTGAGGAACAATCTTCCCCACCCCTTCTCTAAAAAACAAACACAGCTGATTGAAAGTGGTTGAATTTGTTTTTGAAAAGGAACGCTTCCCAATTGACAATCAGAACTCCACATTCATTGTCAAGAGCCAGAATCCTAGGGTTCACTGAAGAAATCGTGAAATATTTTTTCACCATTCTTAAAGTAGAATTTGAGAAAATTAAGTTCAACCCTACCAGAACTTTTAATGTAGACGAAACGGGCACTACAACTGTCCAAAGTAAAAATTTACAGGTGATTTGCACGAAAGGGAAATCAGCTGTATACAAAATGTCATCGGCAGAGAGGGGTAAGCTGAATACGATAGTCACTTGTATGTCTGCTACCGGCCAGTTTGTTTCCCCGATGATAGTTCTCCCCAGGAAGAAGAAGGACACACATCTGATGAGGGGGGCTCCTCCTGGGTTTATTCCAGGATTTCATCAATCAGGCTGGATTCAGTGCAACTTGTTTTGTGAGTGGATGAAACATTTTGTGACTTTTGTTAAACCTACAGCAGAAGACCCAGTTGTATCGATCCTGGATGGCCACTACTCCCACACGAGGAACCTGGAGGTGATCAACTTTGCTAGGGAAAACAACATCATAATGGTCTGCCTGTCACCGCACAGTACCCATAAGATGCAACCCTTAGACGTTGCCTTCATGAAACTATTCAAAACTTTCTACAACCGAGAAATTGTGAAATGGCTTTCCAGCAATGAGGGCCGAATTGTGACGTAGAATGAAGTCGCGGAACTCATGGGTAAAGCTTACATCAAAGCTGCTACAATGGCTAATGCTATGAGTGGTTTTCGCGCCACCGGCATTTACCCTTTTAATAGTGATTTATTTACAGACGCTGAATTCATTGAGGAAGTTAGCAATATCCGCCAAGATGCCATTCCAAATGCCAGAATTGATCTATCGATTCTCCCACCTGTCAAGACCACACTCTCTCAACTTTACATGGCTGGTGAAGATAAAGCCTCATCAGTGTCACATTCCCCATCAAGCTCATCCGGAACTGCTTCAATCTCGCCCAAGGACATACGAGCTGTCCCGAAAGTGCAACCATCGTCTCGAAAACGAAAGGGTGGAGAGAGTGTGGTCTTAACTAGCTCTCCGTATAAAAAAAAGCTGGAGGACTTGTAATCCAAGCTCTAAAATATAGAGGGATACAATACATAACAATAAACAAAGCCTACAGTAAAATAAAAAATAAGTAAGAGCGCGTAGAATGAATATCGTAAAATTGTGAATTATAAAGTGCTGGACATTCAACATGTCCCCAGCGCACGCATCTCACTCTTTTGAGTAGCGGGAAACTACGGTCTACCTTCACAGGTTGCATAACATAATAATATATATTAAACAAAAAGTTTTTTTTTGATATTGTGCTTTTTTAGACATAGGGATAATATGGCGTAACTGTGCAATATAATAATTGTGTCTTAAAATCTTTTAGATTTCATTTTATGCCAAATTTTATTAAATAACAAGCATATAATTGAAGAGCATTAGACAGTTGTTTGTATATATCATTGTCGTAAGTGACAAAAGCATTATCAACATAAATAAATACTATCCAATGAAAACATTTTTCCATAAATATTTACTCCTTTCCTTCTAATCATTACATTATTTATAATTATGTACCTTAACTATATTACTAAAATATAAATGTTAATGCATAACATTAGTGGACTTGAATATGATCATACATAATACAGTAGATGATCTCTCCTAGCTAAAATATTTATGTACCTGTTGCAAAAAGGCAACATAAAGTTTTAGTTACATCAAATGTACCTAGTGTCACTACCATTTAACATGTTCGCTAAAAACCTAATTGCAGAACTCAACATAACCTTCACATATGTCATAAACTAGGATAATAGTACAATTATAAATATAGAGGATATTCCCTAACCATATTCCTTTTTAAGCTTTTGTTACCCTTTTTTTCTTTTTAACACAAAAGAGATTAACAACGCTATCATAAAAGTTACAATCGAGAACCAGTTAAAAAAAATACTAAGTTAAGTTAATATATACAATACTCCAGTGCAATATTCCCTTCTACTGACCCTGAAAATCTCGGCATCCTATTTCTACCCTTTCCCACCTTAATGTTGCCAAACCCAAAATGCAACACCATTTGCAATCGAAACCAAATAAAGTTAATTTTGAAATGTATAACTTTAAAGTATTATAGATAATATTGGAAAAGTTCTGATATAACAACATTCTCCTATTTTCATATTTATTATACTCATTTAACCAAAATACTACAAAAACAATTAAGGTTATTTAGTTAAGTATAAAGTTCGCGCATAATGCCTAATATCAATAACACAGAAAATTTCGGACATAACAATACTCTCACTTTAAAGTAAATCAAAGGTAAGTATTATGCAAGTAAATTATATTTAAATTTGATAGATAAAGACCAAAAAGGAATTTTGAAAATATCCAATAGTTTACATTTAAGCCGAAAATGAATTTATCCTTACATTATCATAATATGTGCGTTACGCCGACGCTTGGTCCTAAATGGTCCCAGCCACGTCCAATACTGACGTGCTCTTCAAAGGATGGTCTTTTATATGGCGCACAGTCGTCGAACAGGAGAGGCACAGGGGAAGGGAGCGCGTGCGCGGCAGAAGAACATTCTAATTTATTCTGGCAAAGTCTGGGAGTTACTATCTTCTTCTCGTCTTTTCTTTTCTTCGAGGTTGGGCGGATTGGGCATGGTAGTGGTGGTGGTGGTCTCTAGCGGAGAGATGAGGCACTAGGCTCCTTGTTGACAGTTGCTCGCGTGTGTTTTATGTGGTCGGACGTTTGTTGTGAGAGGTGCTTAGCCAGGTCGAGTGATATCGGGTAAGTGATGTTTATGCTTTACTGGCCCCATTCTGTTTACTTGGAGCAATAATTGCTACAGACTTTTATAGTACAGCAAAAAATAATACAAAAAAATCTGCTCAGGCCTCGCCAAGTAGTAGGACAGCACGAAAAGGTAAACTGGCCTCCAACATAAAGAAAAATCCAACTAAAGAAAGAAAACGTAAAGTCTCAAACTCCTCTAGCAGTGAGGATTTAGATGATCCTCCTCTAGAGGACACTGACGATGATATGGACTTTGACAACCGTGACTCCATGGATGCCACCTGCGCATTTTGCAATGAGAATTATTCAGACGATTTTAGTGGTCAGGAGTGGGTCATTTGTATCTCGTGTTTTAAGTGGAACCATCAATTTTGTGATTCAGCCAGTGGGGAGCGTAGGAAATATATATGTTTCTTCTCTTTGAACGATTAAGTTGCTGAAATATGTTTTTAAACTTTTTTAATAATACATTTTTAAGAATTTGTGTCTTTATTCTGTTTTTTATTTGAGTTTTTTTTCGCATGAAAAGCTTAAAATTAGTTTACAACATTTGTGTGTGTTGTCCCGTCTGAGTAAGAATGAATGCTGGAGTGGAGGCCTGGGCGGAAATAGGGTAGCCATCGCCCCACGTAAATGGCCTAGGCCTCCCCCCCCCTTACCCAAGCCTCCAGCATTCACTCTTGCTCAGAAGGACATTACTAGCAACTCCTTTTAACAGGTGGTCCTAATTTTGCCTGGTAGGCGGTAATAGGAACAGGGTTAGGCTATATTAGGAACAACCCTGGGGTTCACTGGAAATTTCAATTTTTTTCAATTAGGCTACATAACTTAAACTGGCACGGGTTTTGAAGCGGTTTGATCTCATGATACCAAAGGAATATAGTTCTTAGTGATATTTGTTCAATTTCTAGCCCAATTAGAAAATTAGAGAGGATGAGATATAGAAAAATAGTTAGAGTAGGCAATATTTGGGACACCTACTCTACAATCCTGCTTCATCTAACACCCATACACCTTATGTACCTCCACACAAATCGCAATCATAACAAAAATACCAACCCCCCACAAATCCTAACAAATTCACCAACTTATACCACAAAAGGTTAAATAATCTTGATCAATATGTATTTCTCATACATCCTCATGCTTAAAGTTTCACTCATTCCAATTTAATCATTCTCATGCCACGAGGATAAAGTTTTGCGACTGCAGCCCTAACTCAAAACCCAAAATCAGCGTTAGTCTAAGTTTGTAATCATGCATAACGCATACCTAATATTAAATAGTGCATAGCGTCGTGCACTGCACAGTTAGTAAAAAAAAATACAACGGTTAATAATGAAACGTAGTGATTAAAACCTTACTTAAATTGATTATTTTTCCCATATAAATTTGACTAAACTTTTTAATTGAATAGATAAGGTATTTAAAAATACTTCACAAAAAATTTAATCAAAATCACTTTGTTGCCTGTATGGTTAAATCCAAATTTATTTTTATTTAATTCTGATTTTAATTTTGTCCTTAATTTGATCGTAGATCTACTCAATAACAGAATAAAAAATAAATAGTTTCCCTATATTTTTAATAATATTTAAAATTGTATTCACTGAAGCTAAAAGAAAGTTTGTTAGGAAAAAACGTGGGCAGAAAATATTTTTACTTTGGATTGTATACTGGCCCTTAACTGGCTATCCGCTATACCATGTTCTCATACTAGCTGATACTTCTCAATTTAAATCTGACATCTCTATGCGTAAAGCATAGGAAGTTAAAGTTTCATCAACTTTATGCGTTGTACACTATTCACTATGTGTCAATTATAAACGCTATCGTTGAAAATAATGTATTTCAACTACACGCGCACTATTCGCTATTAATTATGCGTTATAGTACTTATGCACGAACCCGGCCTTAAGTAGATAAGGCTTTCCACTGACTATAGTATTATTGTATGGATTGAGATTTCATGTTTATAGGGCAATATCTATGACCAAGTTAACATTTTGTTGATTTATGAGGTTTATGGACACATTTTTGCTATTATCTATTACTGTTGTCTATTTATTCTGACTTTATTTGGGAACTCAAACTTTTATTTATGGAAGTAGCATAATTATTATCACCTAGACGTGACAAATATATTCACACTAATGCGTGCTTTCTTACAATCGTATAAAATAGGGGTGTGTGAGTACTCAAAAGCTCGAGTTAGAGTCGAGTTTTAGTAGCTTCTCAAACTCGACTGAAATAATTTTACAAAATTCGAAAAATTTGAGTACTCAGGATTTTAGATATTTTTCTAGGAAATTCCTAGTTTAATTAATTTTATTCAATTTTAACATAACTGTCGTTTAATGATAAACAGAATATGTTTATATTTCTTTTTGTTTAGTTAAAAAAGAGTACAATTATTTCACCCTCCCCACTCTTACTTCTATGGGCCTAAGTTGTCAGAATGGGCTGCGGCCGATGATGGAGGAAATGGCTGGTCTCTGATTGTGTTGGTTCGTAATTGACATCCGGCTTGGGTTTTTGTGGTTTTTATTGTACTACTATGTCTATTACAAAAGGTGATGTTGATAAGAAATATTAGAGGATTTGGAAAAACTTAATAGAGTTACTTAGGAGCTCGTGACAGAACGAAGTATGCAAGGAATGCTTAAAAAATTGCCTGGATGACCTTTAATTGATCCTACACGGTTTGTGAAACCCGGCACCCTGGGCTTGACAGTAGCCCTCCAACATACGTATTGATGATTCAGCGTCACAGCCCGTGTAGCCCCAAAAACGGGCAGAATGACCTCCTAGACTCGATGGTGATTAGTCAGCCGTATTAGCTTGAATACATTACTATTTATCCTGCCTTTTGGACTGGTTTACCGTCAAGAATGCTGGGACTCTGTTTCTGTTGTCAGCGCATAGGAAAAACACGCCTCAATTTAGGCCGTGCCAATTACTATTATATTACATTTATTTTAAAATACGAATTTGTGTGATTATACATTTTTTCATAACAAAAATATGTTTGTAGGCTACTTGTTTATGTTTTATGCATAGATCTCCTACATACATTTAACTTGAATGATTTCTTGTACACACTTTGCTCTAAATTACTTTAACTCGATAAAAACTGGCTTTCATCCAAACTCGACTCGAAGGGAAACATACAGTAGCCCCATGGCTTCTTTGGTGCTGGCTGACGGCATTGAAAAGTTACCAGACCAAATTATGTATCCCTACGCCGAACCATATGATCTGTAAAAACATGTGTTTAGCAGCTGTCACTTCTGACGGTCAAAATTTAGGTATATATCTAAATGTTGACTGTTAAAAGCCATCTGTAAGCTGTCAATCAGCACCAAAGAAGCCATGGGGTTACTTTTTTTTTGTACCTTCTCGCACACCCTCAGTATAAAACTTATTGATGAAACACACAATAACATATTTATAATATAGGGTTTTACAAAATACATTTATTTTTCCTTCTTACTTCTGATATTTCTTGGACTTTGCCCATCTCTTTATTACTTCCCTTATGTCATTTGCTTTAAAGTGGTAAGGAATGGTGAACATGGTCCATGTCAAATGTTGGCTGTTGCAAGTATAGCCAAAACGTCGAAAGAATTACTTTCAATGCGGCAAAAGCACGAAAGTGATAGTCTGAGTTAATTATAATTTAATAATGCATGTGCGGTGAGAGTTATGCAGGTAAGATTTAAAGGAAATATACCCACATTTTCTTAGAAAGAACGTGGGAAACCATTTGAGGAATAAACACTCCGTACATCTAGCTCTGTGTCTATACCCAACCTCCTCGCTAGTGGAAAACCAGATAAACCTGACATCTAGTCTGCGTGCCCAACGATTCCGGTCTTAGTAGTATGAAATATAGTCCGGAAGGATACTAGGACACGGTGCACATAACACATTGAAACAACCGAGATTGACAGAATCTGGTTCATTTCAAAATGAAGCCGGCTTCAACTACAGGATAAAAAACTGATACAATATTTTTTGCAGTGCAATAATAATACTCCTATTGGTACAGTCAAATATTCATAGGAAGGGCCTTACCTGAAAGCTAGAAAAGTTACTAGATCTACTTTCGCTTATTCAGACGCCAGGCCAGATTAGTTGCAGCTGTCACTTTTAATAGATATTATAAATACCTATGAAATCACACTAATACTTATTCTATGGCATTAGGAACTTGAAAGTTCATTGCCACACTTACGTCAGTAATCCCTATCTTGAGCTAATTTTAATTACTCCGCTCATGAAAGATATTCAGAAACTGTTGAGGTAACCATGTAAATTAAATTAAATTCTATGTTTCTAATGGAGAAATATAATATTTATTTTGGCCAAAAATTGTTTTGCCATTAAAATAAAATAAAACACGGGCCTTTCCTTGCATTACCTTCCATTGTGAAATATAGCAGGGTACACAACCAATCTCCAACTCACGCCAGTCACTCCTAGAAGGAGGGTTAGATCACTGTCCTTCAGAAATCAATTTATTTTTAATATGACGAGGTCGAAGGCTAAGTTAAAAGGGACATTAAAATTATGCATATCTAAACCTAAGGATAAATGGCATAACTAGAATAGTAAAAAGTTCAAGTCTTAAAGAAAACTTTGCTTTTATTTCAGCCAAAATCTTATCAAAGAATATAGCACTTCTTTAAAGAATCTAAGAATATTCTTTTTTAATACAATATCTGTAAAAGCTGAAGTGCAATAATAACAATCTATGATTATTGTTTTTACAAGAAAACTTTCCATGAACAAACGTGAATTAACTTTCAATGACTAGCATTATCAATATGGCGTATGACAAAATATAATCCTTTCAATGCCTAGCATTATAAATATGGCGTATAACACCATATAAAGTTAAATGAGATTTCTCAACAATGACCTATTTTAGTGCTAGTCAAAATTGTAGCTAACAGCATTAAATCTCCGTGGTTACCCCATTAATGACTAGCCTTCGCATGACGTCTCCACAAATAAATAACAAAAACTTATTACGGAATCCTCCAAAAGTAGATGTCATACTAAATAAACTTAGATATCCATTCATTAAAGTTAAGGATAATTCCTAACTTTATTATTAAACTTTCCTGGCCTAAATATTATTAACACTCTGCCACATTCAATAACTATGAAACATAACTCCTAAGCTAGATACATAAAGTTAAATATATAAGAATAATTATCAACGTCACGCATTCTAACAACTGAATAGTTAGGACCTAATATTATAAAATAACTTCCCAATATGGATACTAAGACAACAAGCTTTGAAAACACAATTCTTAAAGTTAAATAATTGAATCAAGGTTGATAAGCACGATTTAACTAACATTAGAAAAAATTCAAAACTAACATTAAAAAAAATTCCCCACATTACTTTTGTAGTTTAAGTAAAGTCCTATTTCCCTACAACCCATGCGTAACATAAGTGAAGTTAACTTAATGTTTAGTAAAACGAATGAAGATTCATATATGATATAAATAACAATATATACACGTAAAACGATCAAAAGGGAATTTAGAAAAATTACAATATTTATATTTGTGCCGAAATAGAATTTCTCCTTACATTGTATAAGTATGTCCTTGAAGCCTACGCTTCGTCAATGTCCGAGCCTAATCCAAGAGTGGTCTCTATCTTGATGAACAGTCTTTTATATGGTGCAAAACTCATCGAACACTCGAGACGGAATTACACAAGGGTGGGGATCACAGAGTTCAAACACACGGAGAGGGGGGAGATGCGCTGTACTAGACGCGTTGAGAATCTTCTATCAAAGCCTCAGCGCTTCTACGCTTTTCTAGACGTCCATGTTGTTATTGAGACAGGTGGTGGTGCATAGTGGCAAAATGCAGCACTAGGATCATCGCTCTTAGATGTTTCAATGTTGTTATCGTGTGTGGACGTTCTTTTCCGCGCGCTCGTCCGGTTGGTGAAATTGGGTAAGTGATTTTTTGATTGACTAACCCAATTTAAGATACCTTGTAGCAATAATTGCTACAGTTTGTTTTAATTTTTAGGTTAGGTATCTTTTTTTCTTAAAATAAGTTTTTTCTGTTTTTAAATGCCTCGCAAACGTAAATCTAACTTATCCAGGGGCTCATCGCAAGCCCGGGCAGCTAAAATTGCTCGATCCCAAGAATCCTCCGTTCATGCCGAATTAAGGAGGCAAGAAAAAGCGGAGCGACAAGCTGCTTTGAGAGCTGATGAGACACCTTCTCAAAGGCAGGAAAAACTGGAGGACCAAGTCACCCGCCAGGCTTCTATGAGAGCAACTGAGAAGCGCCTTCAAACACAATTGCGTTTGGAGGAACAAGCCGAACGCCAGAGAGCTCTGAGAGCTACTGAAACGCTCCTTCAAACGTAGATCCGTTTAGATGTACAAGCTGAACGCCAAGCTGCTTTGAGAGCAATTCTGACGCCTCATCAAACGAAGCACCGTTTGAATGAACAAACTGAACGGCAGAGAGCTTTGAGAGCTACTGAGACGCCTCATCAAATGCAGCTCCGTTTAGATGAGCAAGCTGAACGCCAGAGATCTTTGAGATCTACTGAGACTCCTTATCAAACGCAGCTCCGTTTAGATGAGCAAGATGAACGACAGAGAGCTTTGAGAGCTACTGAGACGTCCCTTCAAACGCAGCTCCGTTTAGAAGAACAAGCCCAGTGGCAGGCAGCCATTAGAGTAACAGAAACTACACAACATTCGCAAGGCGAGAAGAATCGTTCATACAGAAATGCAAACCGAACGCCGAAGAACTTTTATGCTTAACAGTTGGTCCGTATTTAATCATTCTGGATTTGAATACGATTCTTTAATTGGTTACAAAAATCATACTTTAATGGTTGTTGGTTTGATGAATAAAAAATGCCAGTTTTGTGATGCTTTAAAATGGAAAGATGAGACCGCAGGGATGTGTTGTTCTAATGGCAAAGTTTCCCTGCCTTTACTTGGTGAACCAGAACAACCTTTGAAAACTCTATATTTATATGATGCAAATAAATCACGGCGCTTTTTTAAATAGAATTAGAAAGTATAACTCATGCTTTCAAATGACATCTTTTGAAGTAGATAAGGAGATAAGAATGCCCGGGTTTTCGCCAACCTTTAACGTACAAGGTCAGATATATCATCAAATTGGTTCACTTTTTCCAACAGAGAACGAACAGAATAAATTCTTGCAGGTTTATTTTATGGGTGATGAAGAAAATTAAGTAAACCATCGTTGCCTATACATTCAAGGAGTTGATAGAGATACGGTATTAAAAATTCAAATAATGTTACATAACCACAACATTTTGATAAATACCTTTAAAACTGCAATAGAGGACTGGCCTCAAGAAGATTATAATTATGCTGATCGAACTCCACGTGGCGAATATGAGAGGCGCTATAATGCACCCACAATTAATGAAGTTTCTGTCCTGGTTAGTGGCGACCAGTTCTCTTCACGAGACATAGTGTTACGAACACACGACAATACACTTATACGCGTAGCCGATACTCATAGTTGTTATGATGCTTTGCAGTATCCATTAATTTTAACGAGGAACAGTTGGGATATCATTTTGATATTCCACTCATTAATCCCACTTCAAAACAGCCAGTTCCCAATAAAAAAAGTTTCATGCATGGATTTTACGCCTATCACATGATGCTTCGAGAAAATGCCTTTAACCTCCTTCCGCGGTCAAGACAGCTCTTTCACCAATTTTTAGTAGATATGTACATCAAAGTAGATAGCGAACGTCTTCGTTATATTTTTTTAAACTAGAAAAAACTGCGAGCTGAAAATTACATTCACCTGCAAGATGTGATTAGCACGGATGGGAATATAAACCCCAACAATTTAGGCAGAATGGTTATTCTTCCCTCTACTTTTGTGAACAGCCCCCGCTATCTGCATGAATACACGCAAGACGCCTTCGCCTATGTGCACACTTAATACAGGCCTGACCTATTCGTGACTTTCACCTGCAATCCCTCATGGAAGGAAATAACAGAAGAGCTTATGCCCGGGCAAAGAGCTACTGACCGACAAGACTTAGTTGCCAGCGTGTTTCGTTTAAAGGTCCATAAACTAATGAATGTTATTACAAAGGGAAAAGTATTTGGAAACGTCCAGTGCCACATGTATTCCATTGAATGGCAGAAAGGAGGACTGCCGCATGTGCACATTCTTATTTGATTGCAAGAAAAGCTGCGTCCCAACCAAATAGATAACATAATAAGCGCCAATATTCCGGATCCAGAACAAGATAAGGATTTTCACGATACCGTAGTCAGAAACATGGTTCATGGTCCCTGTGGGGCACGCAATCCAGAATCGCCTTGCATGAAAAATGGAAAATGTACAAAAAAATTCCCCCGAGAGGTTCCTAAAGGAAACAGTGCACAATGATAAGGGTTACCCTTTATACAGACGAAGAGCACCCGAAGAAGGTGGTATAAGTGTTACGATTCAGACTTGTAGTGGGGTGGTCCAAACTTTGGATAATAGCTGGGTTGTGCCCTATTCACCCATTCGTTGTAAAATATTTAATGCCCACATTAATGTAGAAGCCTGCAACTCTGTTCGTGCTATTAAATATATTTGCAAATACATTAATAAAGGGAGCGATCAGGTGATCTTCAATCTGCGTAACGAAGGTGTAGCGCAAACTCTTAATGAAGTGCAATCCTATCAAGCATGGCGATATGTCAGTAGTAATGAGGCAGCGTGTCGGCTCCTTGGTTTACCCTTACACGAAAGACATCTGACTGTTACACATCTTGACGTACACTTATAAAATGGACAGCGTGTTTTCTTTAATGAGAGTAATTTCCAGGAAAGGATTTCATCACCTTCTAAAACCACATGAACTGGCTTTTTCCAGCTTTGTCAGACAGATAGTTTCGCTAAGACATTATTGTATTCCAAAGTCCCCCATTATTATACATGGAACCCTTCAAAAAAAGGAGTGGAAACGCCGCGTTCAAGGTACGTCTGATGAAGATTTGCCAGGGGTTAAATCATCAGACGCTCTTGGTCGTGTCTACACCGTCCATGTAACGCTCTTTGAATGCTTTTGTCTGCGCATGTTATTGCATCATGTTCGAGGTCCAACTAGATATAGAGACCTTAAAATTTTCAACGGTCAGGAATGTGGAACATATAGAGAAGCATGTGAAGCTCTATGTTTGTTAGAGAATGATAACCACTGGGACGAAACTATAGAGGAAGCCGTGCAGTGCCGATCACCAGACAAAATCAGAGAACTTTACGCAACCCTCATATCATCTTGCGGTCTTTTCAATCCTTAAACGCTGTGCGATAAGTACAAAGAGTACATGGTGGAAGATATTTTGCGGTGGCTACAGCAAGTACATGCAGATATGACTGTTAATTAGCACATATACTACGAAACGCTGACGAAAATTGGAAACAAGGTTATGACAATGACGGGGAAGAAGATTCAAGATTTTGGAATGGTAAGCCCTCGATGTTTAGATTAAAATGACTTAAACGATGAAATTACTCGGGAATTAAACTATGATTTCACAGCATTGCAACAGAACGTAAACGAATTAGTTCCTCGGTTGCTTCCAGAACAAAGTCACGTATTTCAAGAGGTGTTACATCAAGTAGAGTCAGGGATTGGTGCACTCCTCTTTCTCGACGCCCCTGGAGGAACCTGGAAAACGTTTTTTCTGAACTTATTATTTGCGTTCATAAGAAAAGACCAGAAAATTGCTGTTACCGTGGCTTCCTCCGGTATAGCAGCTACACTACTGAACAGCGGCCGTGCTGCACATTCCGTTCTAAAATTGCCATTAAATCTTGCACTTGCATAGGAAGAGTCACCCATCTGCAATTTCAGCAAAAATAGCTCTCGAGGTATGATGCTACGACAATGTAAACTTTTAGTGTGGGACGAAAGTACGATGTCCCACAAAAATAGCTATAGAGGCGTTAAACCGAACTCTTCAGGACTTGCGAGACAGTACAGATATTATGGGAGGAATGGTAGTTTTACTGGCTGGTGACTTCCGACAAACTCTACCTGTGATCCAGAGGGCCACACATGCAGATGAAATCAAAGCCTATCTCAAGTCATCAAGATTGTGGGCAAAAATTAAAAAAATCAGCCTAACAAAAAATATGAGAGCCCACCTTTATAATGACGTAGACTCCGGACATTACGCAGATACATTATTGAAAATTGGCGATGGGCGTTTGGACACGGATGCTGAAGGTTGTATTTTACTTACAGGGGAGTTCTGTAATTTGGTGGAAAATGATGAGGAGCTCATTGCTAAAGTTTACCTAGACTTACAACTAAATTGTTGTGTGCAAGAGCAATTCTTGCACCAAAAAATGAAATCGTTAACAAAATCAACACTGACATTTAGAAAGAGGCACAAGGAGAAATAATGGAGTATTTGTAAATAGATACAATCATGGACACAGAACAGAGCACTTCATATGCCGCTAAGTTTTTTAATTCTCTGGAGCTATCGAGTGTACTTTCGCATAAACTACAATTGAACTTAGGTGTACCAGTTTTGCTTATGCGAAATTTAGATGCACCCCGATTATGTTATGGGATGAGGCTTCGGATTACACAATTAGGGCAAAATATAATCTGTGCCAGCATTTTAACAGGTGTGGGAAAAGGGGAAAAAGTAATCATTCCGCGAATCCCAATAATCCCCACTGACCTACCATTTTGTGACGCCCACATTGAGCCCAGGAAGCGTGCCCAAAAAAACAACCATGAGGTCATAAGAGAAACATAGTTTTTTATTTCAGTTAAATTACAATGATATAGTAATACAACAGCACATTAAAGGCTTAATGAGCCTACGCTTAGTCCGGCAAAATATTAACTGAGCCACTGTGACTTACAAAATATTTGCCGCCCCACAGAGGGAACGTTAGAGTGAATGTTAGATGTCTAAATTCAAATTTACCGCCCAAGGGCGCGCTTACATCCATAGACACAAGATGTCTGACATGTTTAGTTTTAATTGCCCATAGCATTAACTGGAGTATAAATTAATTATATAAGAAAAGGTGCTCATAAATTTTAGCTTTACATTCCCATAAATATATACATGATTTGGCGGCCGAATATTTTAAACATAGATCCCAATAACGGCCGTTGAGTGCTAATCCTAAGTTACGAAGCATTACCTAATATTACAAACAAGTATAATAAGTATACAATAAGTTCCGCAAATTCCCGTTGCGCTCATGATAACCTAATCTAACAATTCCATATAAAATACCTTCATTACTAAGAGAACTTATATCGTCTAAAAATACCCAAGATAATATTAAACGATTACTAAGATCCGCCAAGATAAAGGCTCGGGCGCACCTACAGTTAATAAGACGTACTAAGTCAAACATGAATCCCCCTAGAAAGTTACCATTATGAAACCGTGGTTCACCCACGGCAAATCAAATTAAAGTCCCCATTCATAAACATAAAAAGAAGCGCCAAACAGTAATTTGGAATAATATTCCTCCCATATTTAAAGCCAAAGAGAATTTTGATTGATATCCCCAAATATTAATTATAACCCAGCGCCCTCACCTGGTAAGAGCCAGTGATACAATGAGTACCGTACAAAATATCACCTGCCGTTATATAGCATAAACAGGTCTTAGAAGTTCTCAGTAGAGGGGGAGAGGAAGGGAAACACATAGAACAAAAAGAAGGGTGAAGACTAGTGCTCTGGGCGTATCGCGGACATCCCAGTAATTACTAGGCCAAGCTCGAACATCCCAGAACCGGATGTTCGCGAAGTAATGTTGACAACTAGATTGTTAGGAGCTGGGCGAGGCGCTGATTTGGTTCGCGTCTCAGTCAGTCTTCTTTGTCCAAGCCACGGGAGTGGATGTGTTGTTGCGTGCATGTGCGTCCCATTCGACGGGGAGAGGTCTCAGTCAGACTTGGTGAGAGTTGGCGAGAGTTGGTGAGCCTTGGTGAGTGTAAAGCCTCCATATTACCGGGTTGTTGGTTTTAGATATTTTTTGTTTGGAACATCGTTACAATTTCAATTCAAAAGACTCCAGTTTCCAATCAATCTTAGTTTTGCTATTACTATTAACAAAGCGCAAGGGCAAACATTGCAGGTAGCAGGGGTAGCATTTGGAAAATCAATGTTTATCTCATGGCCAGCTATATGTAGTATGTTCACGTGTGTCCAATACCCAGAATTTGTATGTATTTGCGCCAAATGGAAGGACATACAACATAGTATATAGGGGCGTCCTAAAATAATGATCTATTCTGTTCCCATGATTGCAACGGCCAAGAACAAGTGGAGTAAATAAGGGATGTTAATTAACT
This sequence comes from Timema californicum, assembly GCA_902141385.1. Classification (NCBI taxonomy): domain Eukaryota; kingdom Metazoa; phylum Arthropoda; class Insecta; order Phasmatodea; family Timematidae; genus Timema; species Timema californicum. The sequence goes on from CABFOW010005685.1 coordinate 20,395, forward strand.
GTTGGTAAAATTTAAGATGGAGTGGGAATTTCAATTCGCGGCAAGGCATAACCTATGACTCTACTGACACACACTCCGCTACTTCTTGTATCTTAGCTCTAAAAAATAGAGGGATTCAATACATAATAATAAACAAAACCTATAGTTAAAGAAGAACATAAATAAAAAATAACTAGGAGCGCGTAGAGGGAATACCCTAAAATTGTGAGTTATAAAATGCTGGACACTCAACATGTCCCCAGCACACGCATCTCACTCTTATGAGTAGCGGGAAACTACGGTCCACCTTCACAGGTTGCATAGCATAATAATATATAAAAAAAGGGTCGAAGGGTAACAAAAGAGTTTTTTGGACATTGCGCTTTTTTTTAGACATAGGTATAATATGGCGTAACTATGCTATAGAATAATTTCAAGTCATAAAATATTTTAGATTTCATTTTATGCCAAACTTTATTAAACAACAAGCATATAATTGAAGAGCATTCAAGTTCTTTGTATATATCATTGTCGTGAGTGACCAAGCATTATCAACATAAATAAATAATATCCAAATAAAACATTTGTTCCATACATATTTACTCTTTTCCTTCTAATCATTACGTTATTTATTATTATGTACCCTAAATATATTACGAAAATATAAATATTAATACATAACATTAATAGACTTGAATATGATCATAAATAATACAGTAGATGATCTCTCCTAACTAATATATTTATGTACCTGTCGTAAAAAGGCAACATAAAAGATTTTGTCCCATCAAATATACCTAGTGCACAGAGAAGGAGAGAACCTTGTCTGTGACCTAGTGTCACTACCATTTAACATTTACGCTAAAAACCTAATTGCAGAACTCAAAATAGCCTTCACATACGTCATAAATAAGGATAATAGTACAATTATAAATATCGAGGATATTCCCTAACTTTATTCCTTTTTAAAGCTTTCATTACTTTTTTTTTTGACACAAAGAGATTAACAATGCTATCATAAAAGTTACAATCGAGAACCTAGTTACGAAATATAAAGTTAAGTTGGCACACAATACTCCAGTGAAATATTCCCTTCTACCAATACTGAAAATCTCGGCATCATATTTCTACACTTTCCCACCTTAATGTTGCCAAACCCAAAATGCAACAACATTTGCAATTGAGACGAAATAAAGTTAATTTTGAAATGTATAATATTATAACATTATGGATAATATTGAAAAGTTCTGATCTAATAACACTCTCCTATTTTCATATTTACTACACTCATCTAACCATAATACTACAAGAAAAAAATAAAGTTCATTTGTTAAGTATAAAGTTCGCGCATAATGCCTAATATCAATAACACAGACAATTTCTGACATATCAATACTCTCATTTTAAATTAAATCAAAGGTGAAGGTTTATGCAAGTAATTTATAATTAAATTTGATAGAAAAAGACCAAAAAAGAATTTCGAAAAGTTCCAATAATTTACATTTAAGCCGAAAATGAATTTATCCTTACATTATCTTAATATGTCCGTTACGCCGACGCTTAGTCCTACATGGTCCCAGCCACGTCCAAGAGTGACGTGTTCTTCGACGGATGGTCTTTTATATGGCGCACACTCGTCGAACATGAGAGGCACAGGGGAAGGGAGCGCGTGTGGCAGAAGAACATTCTATATTATTCCGGTAAAGTCTGGCAGTTACCATCTTCTTCTCGTCTTTTCTTTCCTTTGAAGTTGGGCGGATTGAGCATGGTGGTGGTGGTGGCGGCGGTCTCTAGTGGCGAGATGCGGCACTAGGCTCAGTGTTGGCAGTTGCTCGCGTGGGGTTTATGTGGTCGGATGTTTGTTGTTCGAGGTTCTTTATCCAGGTCGGTAATATTGGGTAAGTGATTTTTATGCTTGACTGGCCCCATTCTGTTTACTTGGAGCAATAATTGCTACATTCTTTTCTACTCCTACACTTAATACTTATTTATATTGTGTAGTTTGTATGTTTCTTTATCTCTACCTGTATTGACCAACAACCTGAATAAGTTCATCGTTTTTATTTTCATACTTCCTGTGTCGACTGATAACCTGAATTTACTGACAAAATAAACATTAACGCGAGCGAAGCCGCGGGCAAAAGCTAGTATATATAATAAATATAATGTATATTATATATCTCTTTATTTATAATGTATATTGTTTATAATATATAATGTGTGTATATATATCTTATAAACACTCAATGTTGACCAAAATACCCGTATGAGTAGGAGCGTTTCACGTTATCCTTGAGATTGTTATATACATTTTAAATATATGGAATGTAATGTAACCCAAAGGTTCTCCTCATGTTTTTAAATGGACACCATCCCGTTTCAGTTAACTTAACGTTCACTTAACTTAAGAGTTGTTCAGGGGATTACTTTCACATTAAGTACACGTTAAGTAGAGGTATCGGGTATTATAGCCAGCCAAACATGTTGTGAGTAACGTCAAAAGGGTAATTTAGCAGTTCATTTGTTTGTTTATGGTATGCAGACGAACTCTAAAACGTTGTAGCCTCTTGTTACACTTTATTTTATGTATCCAGTAAGCTTCTAAAGTGTGAAAGTGAGAGGAGAATAATGGGATCAATAAAAGTACTAAACTCGGAGCTAGAAACAGTTGACGTCACTGACGACGATGAGTAAGCTTCTATTGCAAGTACTTGAAGCCTCATCAGCTCTAAATTGTTTTGTTTTATTTTAGTTAACAACTTGTTTTCAAACAGTCCATATTTATAGTCTGTGTTTTGCTTGAGTTGCAACGTTAAGTTACGTGAATCCTGATCACACTCCAGTTTCCTTACACTAAGTGAACGTTAAGTGAACCTTAAGTGAATGTTACGTTAAGTGAAAGTTGAGTTGATCGTGTTCCCAGAATAACAGGAGAAAAATTACTTTGGGTACTTTTGCTGGCCTTGAAAACATTAACACTTCAAATAAATGTCACAATATTACGGTTTATATAAACAACTCAAAATGTAAGAAACAACATTGACTAGAATATCTAGAGTAAAACCTTCTACAGTCTTGCAATATAAAATCAATTTGAGCCTCTTAAGCATTTATTTATCAAATAAAATAAATAAAACTCCATCATAATTCTCAACATTATATAACAAGGGTAAACATTGAATGTGTTTGGAACTGACAGATTGAAATCACTTGTAGACTTGTTAGTTTGCTCGCAAACTCACAAGCAATAAGTAATAGTTGAACATTTGGTCAAGGAATCCAACCAATCAAATTTCCCAATTATTTCAATGAACTTGTGTTAGTCTATCTCTCTCTAACCACGGCGTGTCTAATTCTCTGCGTGAGCAACTATTCCAACAAGTCCAAAAGTAGCGTATAACCCGAACGCGCAGCAAAACACAGTGCTAATAAAAAGTCCAAAAGTGTTTATCGAGAAGGGCACTCGAGATAAGAAAATTGAGAAAAAAAAAATTGATTCGAGATTCAACCAAAAATTTTATTTTCATTCTTAAATTTTTAATCAGAATTTATTTTAAAGGTATTTTACTGATTATTTGAAGCTAATAACAACATTAATATAGGGAAAAATGGGCAGACAAACCATTAATTGATTCTATTAATATCATAATGAATGTATTTAGTAATTATTTCTTTTTCTATAGCAACTTAAGAATTAATATATGATGTATGAAAAGTAATCAAACCGAAGGTCATTTGTATCCTAAACAGTTCCACCATCAGCTGTAAAGTCTAGGCAGCACTGAAAAGGCGTGCTAGGAAAATAAGGAGTGAGGTAGTTTTCCATTGCTTTCCTCACTGAACCATTCTGCCAATCCCACCAAAATGCTTATACCAACTTACCCTACAAGTGACACCTTCACTCCATTTATTACAAGGACCGTCTGTATATTGAATGTTATTACTGTAACCACCTCTAAGTCCCAGAAATAATAGTCAGGAAGGTTACAAGAGAATAACAGTATTTTATTTGATTCAAATATAGAAGTAGTACAATGATCGATTACCAAAACAATCACATATTCTATGACGTAAAAAGGTATATGCATCGATATGTATCATAACACATCACTATAGTAGGTTGCTCACTACGCAAACATTATTATCGCCCATAACTATTCATGAGAGATGATTTGGTCCGTAACGTTTAAATTAGAAACATTTTCATGATTCGACATAGAATTTTACTAAAGGTGAAATTGACTAGAAAGCTTAGGATGTGAAACATTAACATAATTCAACATTTTACTTCACTTATGGTGAAATCGACTAGAAGATTATAATTTCAAACATTAACATAATTCAACAAGGTTCACTAAAGGTGAAATAGACTGAAAGATTAGAATTTGAAACGTTAACATGATTAAACATTGTATTTAACTTATGGTGAAATTAACTAGAAAGAATAGAATTTTAAACATTCACATAACTAAACAAATCTCACTAAAGGTGAAATAGACTGAAAGATGTAAAAGACTGAAGCTGGATGCCCCACATTGGAACGCCAATTGTAAAAGCCTTAAATACTGCCCCAGGTTGAGTACGCCAATTGTGACGTACTGCTGGAATGCCTTCACGTTGGGCGCCATTGTAATGTACTAACTTCACTTTGGTTTGAAGAATTTATATATTACAAATAAATGTTTTCGAAAATAGATACTTTTGTATAAACTTTAATGGTATAATGTATTACAAATCACTGTTTGAAAAATAATAATGGAAACCATTTAGGTAAAAACACCTTGGCCGTGATTCCAAACACAACCAAGCTAACATTATCAAACTATACGAGATTCATGCTGTTTTGTATTACACATCTCTCTCGTCTCCCCAAAAAGAGTAGACTGACGCGTCTGCCAAGCTAGCGTCCTCTCGAGTCGATCCGTGTGAACCCCGTAGTTCACACCCTCGAACCCAGACCACTCCTTACTTTCTTTCCATCGACCAATGGGGTTAGTTTTTAATTAGCGCGCATTTAAGAAAACAGACGCGTTACTCTGCACCTGCTATTTATTTTACTGCGCAAATACAACCCGGAAGTAAAAACCTTGTTTCTGACACGTGCAGTTAAAATAAAATAAACATGGCCGTAGTCTAGAAAAGATGAGTTTACTTTATATTAACTGAAAAGAAGAAATATTAATATATTTACTTTAAAATATGATCTCAAATATTAAAAAGACAGGAAAAATCGATATCATTACAGATTAGAATTTGAAACATTAACATGATTCAACATATTATTCCACTTATGGTGAAATTGACTAGACAGATTAGTATTTGAAACAGGAGCATCCCAATACGTCGATCTCTAGGGCACAATACCTTATAATTACCTTGATTGACATATGACATTAAGATACTTGAAAAGTGATAAGTGGAAGTTCCCCGTCTAACCATACACTTAGTTTGAGTTAATTTCCCATATAATTACTTTAGGGGCGACGCACGCCAACAATCAAGCGTGCTAGCCTTTGCTCAAATAAGATACATCATATTTGTCATAAGGGCTAATATTCCCCCAAAACCGAAGTGAAATCGATCAGAGAGGCGGTTAGTATTAATCAAAAGATCAGACACCTGGATCAAAAATAGAGAAAAAGTTCTGACGAGAACAATTAGCAAGGTTCCCCATATCGTTAAATTATATTAATACGTGTTAACAACATATCCCCAAATTCAGTCTACAAACTCTACCCATAATAACAAATTTCAATTCGCGAGTCCGAAACAGTAATTTTAAAGGGATCCCCACCCCCACCCCCTTCCCATTATTCGAAAGAGAATTTTGTCAACTTTAATAAAACCTTAATTTAGTACGCCGCTCTCACGTTTTCCAAGTCAATGGTGCAATGAGTGACAACACTAGCAAAACATCCCAATATAGCAATCAAACGGACAGCCATGTGCACAGAGAGTGGAGAGGATAGGAGGGAGAAAGGAGGAGAAAGGGGATAAGGCGGGATGGAGCGGGGACTCTGCTGGTCACCCATGGAACTAGAAGCTTCGAGAATATCCCAGGCGGAGGAAGTGAAAGATAAGCGCGCCGAGACGCAATTAGTTTTTTTTTTCGGGCATGGCTTTCTTCTCGAGCCGGCTGTAGAAAGACGGATCCGTTTATTTTATAGAACTGTGCGTTGGAAAGAGGAGGTCATTGCTCTCGATCGCCAGAGTTCGAGTCCAACAATGCAGATGGTAATTGTTACCCCATTTGTTTGTACTTGTAACATGTAACTCGTTACATGACTAATATCGTTCATAGCTCTGCCATTTCTATATTTTTCAGAGCCATAATAGATAATTGAAAGTAATAATTTGCTCTAGCCTATATCAGAAACTATAGTGCATTGTAAACACTATATATGAATATAGAGGGCTCTGGGCTTAATGTATTAAAGTAAACCTTTACTAATTACCATGTTTTATGTGATTCGGACTCAAGATATGGGATTAAAAAACAAAATTAATATTCGGATTCGATATTTGGATTCTTAAAATAGTGGATTCAACCAAACTCAAAAACTAATATATCGATAAAGAGTTAGATTCTGTTCAAGAGTAAAAATAATGTTTAATATGGAAGAGAAGAAGATTTTGGGAAGGCAGAGACATAATATAGAAAGAGGGTGGATAAAATCAAAATTAGCGTGACGTAGCTTATGGAAAGCCCATTATTAAAAAAATCAACTACTAACAAACGACTTATTTATTGTTAGTTAATTGTGTTAATAGTTAATAGACTTCTTGGATGATGAAGATTAGTGCTAAAAATTATTGAGTACTTAGTTTTGTGATCAAGATGACCAAACAAATTGAGATTAACTATATATTTTCATTGACAGTGTTGGACTATCCACCAAACCATTTTGAAATATTTTAGTTGTTCCTTAGAGATGAAATAAATTAAACTAAACTATTGTTTTATTATTATTACTATTATTCTATCTAGTAGAGTTTCTGGGACATGTTGCCCTTCAAGTCTCTACCCAAGGCTAAGTTGATACTATATATTTTGATCAAAGTAAGGCATTTGATACATGTCGGCATAGTATTTTACTCTCTAAACTTTGTAATTTTGGTCTATGCCACTCATATGTAAATTGGTTTAGCAGCTATTTACATGAAAAATCTCTCACCATTAAAATATAATCTCACTCTTCCAACCCATTTTTAGATCCTTGTGGTACTCCTCAAGGTTATAATTTAGGTCCGCTTCTCTTTAATGTGTTCATTGATGATATTGGCAAATACTTAACCTCATCTAGTTATTTACTCTTTGTGGGTGATGTGAAATTACTTAAAATTATCATTTCAACTGAGAATTGTATAGACTGACAAAATGACATAAATGGTATTTTGCAATGGTATCTTGATAATGTAATGTCTTAATAAATCTAAGAACAAATATATATCTTTCACTAGGAAAACTAATCCCATAATTTTTATTTTAATCTGGACAGTGAAAACATAGTTCGCCCCAGTTATAAAAATGGTTTAGGTGTTCTCCTGGATAATAAACTCTTCTTCCACCACTATCATGTTGATCATATAATTACTCATTGAAATTACTTGGACTTATTCAATTTATTACCTCTTCAATTAAGAAAGTTGACTGTTTTTTATGTCTGTACTTTGCCCTGGTTAGATCCAAGCTATAATATGCTAATGTTTCTTGGAATTCCATCACCTTAACTGACTTTCTCAACTTAGAAAACGTTCACAAAATTTTTGTCGCTGCGTGCTTTGATAAATTCTTCACCAACCAGATTTATTATGACTATGACAGAAGGGAGACCTGGCGGTCTAGGGGTAAGGTGTCAGACTTCTAGGCTGGCGGCCGGGGTTCAATCCCAGGTCACGGCAAAGATTTATCTGATTACCAAACCCTTCCTTCACCTCTGACAAGACATCTTGTGAATGTGAGGAATGCCAGGCCTCCACCGTGGTTCGTATTCCACGTTAAACTGTAGGTCCTCCATTTCATCTCACAATCACCCTACCATTACACATTAGCGTAAGTGCGTATAACCCGAACGGGTAGTAAGACGCGGTGCTAATAATAATAA
>CABFOW010005685.1:28741-39728 GCA_902141385.1 Timema californicum
ACTACCCGTTCGGGTTATACGCACTTACGCTAATGTGTAATGGTAGGGTGATTGTGAGATGAAATGGAGGACCTACAGTTTTACGTGGAATCCGAACCACGGTGGAGGCCTGGCATTCCCCACATTCACAAGATGTCTTGTCAGAAGTGAAGGAAGGGTTTGTTAATCAGATAAATCTGTGCCGGGACCGAGGATTGAACCCCGGCCGCCAGCATAGAAGTCTGACACCTTACTCCTAGACCGCCAGGTCACCCTAATTTCTTGTAAATTTGCCCTCGATCAAGTAGGTATTCTTGTCCCTTCTCGGGCCTCTCGCAATCCTAAATTATTTTTTGCAATAACTTTAAAAAGATGAGCCCTATAGGCCGTTCTATTCACAGCGCTAACTCCAGATTTGTTGAGCTCGACTTTTATCACAAAAGAAAAGCAAAACTCAAAGAGTTATTTAAGGAACTCCCTTACAAATAATTTACTTTGTAGAGGCTCTGCTTCGAATATTTTAATTTACATTTTTCTGTTTTATTATTTGTTTATTGTTAACACTTTTTAAATACTTATACTTTGACTACTCTCATGTTTGTTATTTATTATTATTGTTATTTATCATTAGTATGTCATATTTTTCGTAATTATTCATCAGTATTTATCATTATTTAGCTACTATCGATTATTTAACGTGCTTTTATGGTATTGTGTACTTTTGAGTGCTGGCCTGTCATAGGTCTCACGGCTGTTAGCCAGCAATATAATAAAAGAAAATGAAATTGAATTGAAATTATTATTTTCATTCGGGCTCTTTTGAGAATCACAGTAGTAATTTATAATACATTTATTATTAAAATCTGTCTGTGGTCTTAGCTTGATTTTTAGAATTTATTGGGTTTAAAAATATATATTAATTATTTTTTAATACGAGTGTTTAAGGTGGGATGGAAGGGGACGCGAGAAAGAGCCAGTGTTTTTGCAATTTCTATGGCAAATTTTTTTTGGCCAAAATAAATAAAATATTGCTCCAGTAAAACACGGAATTTTGTTTTCTTCATATGGTGACCTCAAAATTTCTTGACTATCTGTCAAGGGTGTTCTGAATTTTAATGACCACTTTTTCTCTTCATTTAAAAAGTTTGTTAAATAATGCGACCATGCGCATGCCAGATATTCAGGAACTGTTGATATCAATCAACATGTGAAGAAAATTAAACGCTATGTTTGTATTGGAGCCATATTTTATTTGTTTTAGCAAAAATAAAAATTGCCAAAACGAACTTTAAAAACACTGGCCTTACTCGCGTCCTCTTCCATCTCACCTTAAGCACTAATTTTTGCTGAAAAGGCACCACCCACCAATTATTTATTCAATTTAATATTTTTAATTATTATTTAGTATTTGTATAGTTATTATTCAATAGATTATTATAATATACTTTAAACTATTTCAAATACAATTAAATTTTTAACTTGTTTGGAATTTGGTTTATTTTCACGAAAGATTTTACCTTTCCCACACAAGGCAACCATACATTTGTGACAGTTATTATATCGCTTTATGCATCATAAATATAGTGGCATTTCTTTCAATGCAAATGTTTTGCATCCTACAATACAGTTGCATCTATGATCAATAGTTCCTCCGAATAAGAAAGTTTTTATAAAAGCTCAATTGTTGACTTGTTGTCTTGGATACCAGTACTTTTAACAAATGAAAAAGTTAGTCAATGTGGATTTTCTTGCGGATATTTAGAGTGATTTCAGTGCTCACAATAATATATCATAATTAATAAATAGCTACTGCGTGTAAACAATGTATTTAAATACCATCTTAATCTAAGTGATATCTTTGTTCCATTATTATTACTCAATATTAAATATAGCTCGAAAATTAGGTTCACATGGATGTGTGTATTAACCATATTTTTTAATGTGTCGTATCATGTAGTTATATTATATTTAAAACATATCCCTCCCCTTAAAATGTTTTTGTGATTGGATCTATAAAATTCATTACAAGTTGAAACGGAAATAATATTTTACAAACACTCTGAGGGGACCAGTGGAATTGAAGCCAACCATTTAGTTATTTTCAATATTGCAAAGGTAATGTGTGCAGTAAGAACAAACAAAAACCATCTGTGATCACTAGAGTCATATATATTTGGTTCAAGACAGTTGGTTGTCCATATATGTGTACATTTATAAATATAAAGATATATAAATATACATATATATAAATATATATACATACATATACAAATATGTATAAATATATACATACATATATATATATAAATATATATATATAAATATATATATATATATATATATATATAAACAGGATGTTTCTAAACTATATGCCCAAACTTAAACCACAGCATCTGTGTGCAGAGATAAACAGGAAATCTAAGTAAAATAATGTTATGTAAAGTCATCTTGAATTACCAAATGTAGTTTGAAGTAAGACGCAAAAACGCCGTAAGTACGAAACTGTAAGTACGTACGTGTAAAAACAAGCTGCACATAACTAGGCAGGCACATCCCAGCAGGTATTCAAAACTCCCTCCCCGACTTTGTCACAACAGTCTCTGTCGTTGTATTTTAAGTGGGCTCACCCTTCGGCAACGTTGCTCGCGACAAGGCACTTCTTTCCGCCTAGTGACACGCAACTTGTGGTACACCTACGTACTTAGAGCTGCGTACTCTCCAAGCTGTTGCATCTAGCTTCATCTTTCATTAAATGGTGCAAGATGATTTATCCGAACATTTTATTAATAAGATTTTCAGTTCCTTTCTGCCCACAGATGTTGTGGTTTAAGTTTGGGCAGCGAGTTTAGAAACGCCCTAATATAGGGATATATACACATACGATTTGATTATATATATATGAATTTATAGCTATGTCCACAAAAACACATGTTTCAACTCATTACGGTCTCAGATTAGTTAAAACCAGTTGAAATTATTATTTTCAAAACAATTTAAATACCTTGTGCGTACTTACAAAAAAAACCCAATGTTATTAAAATTTATTCGATAAGGGTATACGAATAGTTTTTTTTAACACTTTGGATTGCCAAACATGATAAAAACAAATCCGTGAACACAGATATATAATAATTCTGAGCAGGAATAAAAAAATAACTATAGCTATACACATAAAATTATAATTTTATATAATTAGAATATAATTATATATGTGTGTAGTATATTAATATCTAGATAGTAATAATATATTTACTTGAAAAAGTTACGATGCCATTCCAATATTATAGTGTTTGTATTATTGTATAAATCTTTAATCAAATAACCAATAAAATATTATTTGAATGGTGATTTGTGCATACATAAATAATCTCGATGTATCTACAATTTGGTTTTTGTGCTCTCTTTATATAAGTCTGTCAATAATTTTGTGTATTTGTATTTAATTATGAAGTAATTATTGTAAGGCCTAAACACTCTTAATATATAATATATATTTACAGATGCAGTCTACTAATCAGTTTTTGAAATTTGCATCCAAACAAAATATATTCCTTCCTGCGCTGCCAAACACCATAGAAGATACTGGAGATGTTTTACATGAGACTCCAATACTAAACAGTGCCAAAATTTGGTAAGGCTCTTCGCCATACATTTTAACTAGCTTTAACACTTCCCCTTACTACACCCCCAATTTTTATTCCTGAATTATATCAAGAAATATTTTTAAATGCCGTGATTTAAAAATCTTTAGTAGATTTTAATTTTATGATGAATTTATAAATGTTAATAAAGTATATATATCACTCAACAGCAGAATGAAACTCATGTAAGTATCTTTAAGTGAGATAAAGAGTGGCGAAAAAAGGAACTATTCTCTCGAACATGAAGATTACTTAGATCTTCCTTGCCAATAATATTTTGTAATAATTGTTTATTTTATTCGGGATATAATTATTAACTGAAGGCATGACTTAAGTTATTTTTTACTAACCTCCATGTATGATTGTGAATAAACATGACTCTGATGAGTGGTATTCAACTTTATAATAGTAGGGTCTATTTAAAACCAAATAATGTTTTACATCTGTGACATTAATATAACTCAACACAACCTAAAATTGCTTAAGTTCCCTTACCAAACAAATTAAGACACCAAGTAAATTAATTCCCACAGTTAACCAAAAGAAAATAACCTTCTACATCCCATTTTTCAATCTATCTGGCAAAAGTCAATAACAACAAAACTGAACAAAACTTTTCTATAACGCCAATAAAACATAATTAATGTCTAAAATTGTTTTTATGCCAAAAATATTTTATCCACAAAACTAATAGAGTTAATTTAGTTATCTGACCATTGTACTGATCGCCTTATTGAAAGGTGACCAGTTACACTTATTAAGTTTAATGGAAAGTTTATATATATTGCCAAGACTGAAAGAGAGCATAAGTAGATAATTAGCATAAGTAGATAATTAATCAATACAAAAGGAGGTTAAGATAGTTATTCAAAACACGTGGTTTCCCACGTGATTATTTTTAAATCATAACCCAGTTACAAAAGGACTGTATTATTTATTAAACGAATAAAAGATAATAAAACATAATAAAAGATTAAGAGGATAAAAAAATAATAAAACATAATAAAAGATTAATTAAAAATAAAAGAGAACATTTACATTTACTACATTACCGATTTGTTTAAGATATTAATAAAGGATATCTCCTGTGGAACAGAAAAAACCAAAAATCAAAATTAATTAATACAAATACAATAGTCTTAAACCATTATAGTTAATCCCCTGTTCTATTAAAGTTTAAACAGCGTGGTTTATAGGATGCCGAGTGATACAAAAACATAATATAAAAAGAACTAGGCCTCATGGCAGACAATTTCTAAGTTACATTAGAACACCACAAAAATGCATAATAAATCCGAAACATAAAAGGTAATTAATTAGACAAAAGAATTACACGGAAACTTTAACCCATAACCTTAAAGACAAGAAATAAATAAAAATGACTACATGTTAATTTAGAAAAGATTCTTGAATAAAATTAAAAATAAGAAAGAGAAATAAAAAATTATGTCTCACGTTGTTCAGATCCGAAATGAGAATGAAAGAGGGAAAGCGTTATTTCCCTGAACAGGAAATTGTGATGAACTAATAGGCCAATCAGAGACTTTTAAGATAAAAAGGACCAATTATATAATATTTGAAGATTTAACATTTTTAAAATAAAATATATAAAAAAACATTAAGGTAAAATTACATATTTAAAAAAGGTATAAAGAGATTTAATTACTTAACACATATTGAATTAATAGTTTATAAAAGATCATTAAAACTTTCGTTTCCACTAAATCCCCATTTAGATCGACATATTGCGGAATTACTCCTAATTTAAAGTTTGTCCCCTAGGCTTCGCCACTCACCACTACCAGGAACGTCAAGGTCGATAGAACTTAGNTTAAAGTTTGTCCCCTAGGCTTCGCCACTCACCACTACCAGGAACGTCAAGGTCGATAGAACTTAGGTCCGTTCATAACTAACAGTTCGATATAACTTAGGTCCATTCATAATTAACACTACACCATAATAAGTTAATATAGCCGTTAGATAAAAGTTAAATGTGAATTACAGGAATACGCATTTTGAAGAATTATAATTTTAGCTATTGAAACAATTTGAGCCAAGTGTTGGTCATTTTCATTTAAAGTTTTAATAGGGTTGAAATAAGATTTGTGGTACGCCATAAACGGACAGATGCAATTAAATTTTTATTTAACTTTTTGGCTACAAATAGGTTAAGATTAAAAATAGTTGCCTACCATAGTTATTAAAATATCAACAAAATTATTTTTATTTGGGAAGTATTGACATTAATTTTTAATAAGGTAAAATTTAAAATTAAGTCGCATTGAAAATTTATATGTACATATTTAAAAATGACTAGATAGTTTTTCCATAAAATAAGAAATCATTTTAACTCAAAATGACAAATAGAGTGAGGCCTTGCTTGGTTAATCTAAATTTGTCACACAAGTCTCAAAAACCTTTAAAATACTATTTCTTAGAAATATGTCACCAGAAGCTGTTAATACTATAACCAAACTAAGTCAAATATGATTGTTCCCAGTAAGAAGAAGACAGACTGGGATGCACCGCCTTCAATTCCGAAATCCCAACTTCAAGCATTTCGGAGAGAGTCCTATGTAACTGAACAGAATCTAGCCAGTAGGCGACAACAACAGCTTCAACACGAACATTGTCTTAAGGAACAAAAACAAAATATCGATAAAAAACAAATTGATTTTCGTGGATTCACTATACATTATGATATATTTATAAAAGTTAGTTTTTATTTAAGATAAAGGGAAATTATCCTGTTCCAAATAATTATAAGTTTGTGTTTGTTCTTTAACAACCTGTAGTATAACATTAACTCAATGATACAAGTCAAGGTCGTATCCAGGTCAAAACTTCAAGGGGGGTGACACCCACCTACCGAAGGGAAAGAAAAGTTTCGAATATTAAATGCCTCAAGAAGATATTTGAAATTTATTTTATGGTAATTAAGGGTAGACATTAAAACATTTAATTGCTATAAATGTGTTTAACATTTAGAAACTTATCTTCTCCTTCCAAGTACAAAAAAATGTACAGTAAGTACTTATTAAATAAAGGTTTAAGTGGTGGCATAGCTGGGGGAGGGGGACTACAGCGGGGGTGGTTTTGGCCCTTGGATAGTAAATTTTCTGATTGGAATTCATTTGCCCTTCCTCTTGGTTTATTTCACTCCTTTTTTACTATAGAATTGTGATACTATTAAAAACAAACTCTTAATACCTTCTCAAGGCATCAAGTTAAAATTTAAAAAATATGAAGATGACCGTTTTAATTATCTTCTAGGGGCATCCAAATTTTAAAAAAAATCTGACGTAATATCACTTCCATTAGATTCTAGAAAAGAATAATCATCAAATAAATTCCATGTAAGGACCATTCCAATAGCTTAAAGACATTCAATTTTCATATGTTTGCTGGGAGAAGGGCCCCTGTGCTATTTAGGACTGGGGTTGAGGGGGGGGGGTCAAGTCCCCTTAAACATCGTTTGGTAAACTTCCCTCTCCACCCTACACAAATAAGGTTCCGCCACCATTGACCCAAATGACTCTTGTGGTCTGGGGAAGAGGTTGAGGCTGTTTGTGCCCTGGGTAGTCAACTCGTTTTACCAACGAACCGGTCTACGGTCAGATTCAGATATGAATCTCCTTTATTGCAAGTTACAAACGTTACTTAAAACAATTTTCATATATTCATACGTGATAGATATTATTAATAGTGATAAAATAACAATGGTAAAATGTTAACAGTTTTGACCGAAAACAATATAATTTTTATTTTTATAAAAGGATCTTCACACTAAAAACGAAAGTAGACCTGATTGGTTTGACCTGCTTCAGTGGCCAAATGGTATAAGGCGTAACTCTCGTGTTAGACTGGTCTGTTGATGATGGAGGGATTGAGGTTAAAATCCCGGTGGGATTTGCTAAGGGTGTTTTTCTTAAATGGTTTACCATTCTCCTTCCACGCAAATGCGGGTAGATTGCTTCCGAAATGCTTCCTTTTTCATCCCTACCCCATTATAGTAATTATCATATATGCCTTCCATAGCCTATTCTCACCTTATTATTCTAATTTATTTACCGAATCATTTGAGAAGTATTTTCAGAAATACTTTCGGAATAGTTCTAATTGAAATATTTTGTTGTTTCCTAATCACAAAGACTTATCCGCTTCCACAGTTCTCCAAATTCCTTATTACTTTCCATTTCCTTTGTCAACATGTTGTTATTGTCCACACGGCTTTGTTGACTGACTAATTAACACAACCCCAAACTATTATTAAAATTACCTTAATATTACAACGGTGGCGTAAGGGAAAAGCTAGTGTTTTATTGTTTTGTTTAAGCCATTATAAACCATTTTATTTTATCCCTCCCTGGATACGGCATTCATACCGGTACCTAATACTTAAAATGCACTGTTAAGTGTATATATTCTCAAGCGTATTATTAGTAGCACATATAACACTTAAACTTTATATCGATACTTATGTTAAGATTACAAGGAATGAATAATCTAAAGTTCAAATTAATTTACAGTAAAAATGAGATTTATCAACTTTTATTAATTTTTTCTTTATTTTTTGGCAGGAAAATAAGGAAAAATATGATCGTGCTAAAAAAAAACTATATACTACTCAAATGATTTTCAAAAAGAAGTCTGAATCAATTGAAAGAATGATTTCGGAAATTAAAAAACTGGAACATGCTGAGATTAAATTATTAAAATATATAGATGATCATAAAATGTATCAGGTAAGAATAAAATTAAACATTTGAAAATAAACTTACACGATATAGCCGTGGTGAGTACGTTTGGTCATTTACATTCTATATTTGATGTATAATTTCTGCAATTAACTTGTGAAAAAGTTTAATCATAATTAATTATGTCGGCTATATATAAACTATATGTGTATGTACAATTATATATAAGGCATATAGGCTTACCCTTCGTCTACCCTGTCAGGACGAAAGTCTACCTTGCATTATTCCATTGTGGTATGAACAGGGTCATAGTGTAATCCATCAGGGCTATACTGCTATATTTCAGTCTAAATGAAGTGTACACAATTTGAGATAAATTTACACACACCATAAAACCAAAAATTGAATCAAATGTCCTTGAAATATACCTTTTTGAGTTAAAGATCTTTCATGTGTATGAAGAATACTTTGAAAAAAAATAATACTTAAAATAGATTTAATGGTATTATGATGGTTGTGAGGATTTTAAATTTCTTGAACAATTTTATATTGTGTGTTTAAAATATCACCCGGGAAATTTCAAACAAACCTAAGAATATTTGTGCAGTGAATTTCAAACGCATTGAGAAAAAACAACTTGAGGTATCACAAATTGTTTTACATCCTTTAACAATACTCTATACTATCTACGTCGTTAACTGGAGTCAAATTAATAGGGCTAAAGGTGTTCTCACAAGTAGAAAGTCACGAGGTTGTGCCTCTTCAACGTGTATATAGGGCAGAGTAGGCACATTTTTTAAAATAATAATTATCCGACGTCATAGAGCAAATGTGGTAGAGTATCATAATTCCTAAACCACTAGAGTTGTTTGACCTTCAATGGAATACCCTATAGTAAGTAGAGAAGTCTATTTTCACAACAATGTTGTTAGTCGTCACCAGTCACCCAGTAATATATGAAGGCCTATAAACTATCATCCACAATGCTTACCCAAATTTTTGTCAGAATATTTGCTGACTAGACAATATAGTAACGATCTACAGGTGACACAAATCTTTTCTGTGGAAATTCACGACCTCTAGAGTAATCAGATCTATTTTTGAAGTTCAATAAATAAATTAATACCCGATTTGGTGGCAGCATGGTCTAAGGCGCTATTCCCACTGTAAACTATACTGCCGATAACGGGGAGATCAAGGTTCAAATCTTGGTTGGGTATACCGAAGGAGCTTTTTCCAAAATTGTTTTCCACGCTTCTTCCAAGAAAATGAGGTTACACTTCCCCTAAATATAGCCTTCCTAATACCGAAGACCACTATCGTAAGTAATTAGTACATAAGCGTATAAGCGGTGCTAAAACATAAAAATAGTTAAGTGTGTTCACATTATAATTCCGGATGGAAAATAGGTCGAAAGACCTGGTAATCTCTCTAAATGATACTTGTTCAAATCTGTTAATGGAGAAATCTCCAGACAGTTACGCGTCAGACAATTTCTTCTACCACACTTCTTATTGTATTGTCACTAGGATTCCCCCAAATTAGGTTCAAGACAAGCTCCTTAATATCAGGGGATCGGGTGGTTCTGTGACAAGTTGAAAATATGCAGTCTCTCTAAGGCAATAATAAATTGCAGCAAATACACCCTATCCCTATCTTGAGCTAGTTATATCCAGTCCACCTCATTACACCCTATCCCTATCTCGACCTAGTCCTAACCAGTTCGCTTCATTAGACCCTCTCTCTTTCAGATACATTCTAATGTTATCCTTCCATCTGCGTCAAGGGGCGGTATGCAAGAACGTTAGTGAATGCTAAGTGGACCGATAGTGTGATCCCGAGCAGTCTATCGGTCCACCTTTTAACCTATAATGACGCAAACAAACCCACTAGTGTCCACTTAGCATCAACTTAGTGAAGTTCTTGCATACAGCCCTCGATCCTCCCAATGATCTCTTACAATTAGGTTTACCATTCAATACCCCGAACAAGGTTCTAGATGCTTCCATTCGCACTGCATGCCCTGCCTACCTTAATCTACGTAACTTGATTATCCTAACAATGTCTTGTGATGAGTACAAGATATGTAACTCATCATTATAAAACCTCCTCCATTCCTAAATATCTTTATACCTTTTTGAACCAAAGATCTTGCTACGCACCTTGTTTTCTATCATCCTAAATTTGCTTTGTCATGTAAGGTAATATACCATTTTTCACACCCATTGAGAATAACTGAGTATACATACACCAGTAATATTCATGCATGTAGGCCCACATAAATTACCCTTTTCAGTTATCACTGTTTACATCTATATGCGATGGATTCGTATCCAAGCTTGTTTGTAATCACAAAGCTACCATAATATGTGTGAACCATAGCCATTGCGTGGATTGCAATAACTCTGAAAGGAGGCTAATTTTTTTAGCATCACCTATGTACTAATTACATTAGTCGATTAAGGATGAGTAACGTTTAATTTGGAGGAAGTGTAGCCGAATTTGTGGGGAGGGATAGTGGAAAACCATTGTAGGAAAACCACCCTCATTACACCTGACCGGGATTCGAACCCTTGTAACTACCTTAACTTGCCAGGAAGCGTGATAAATAATAGTCAAGGAGTTACCAGAGAATAACAGTATTTATTTTATTTGACATATTGGAAATAT